>AYEL01082740.1:0-55854 GCA_000484575.1 Olivierus martensii
AGTTTTGTTGATTAATTGATTGTTGCTTTATTATAGTTTCAATAAAGCATTTATTAACATTTTGTAAGTGTTTTTGAGTCTAATAAATTTATATTTTCTTATTATCTAACTTTTTTGAGTATTCTCTTCAATTTATTAGTGTAAGTTCTAACATCGTTTTTTGTTCTTTTTACTGCTAACACTTAATCGGTACTTTCAGTGTAAGTTCCGATATTTAGTTTCGTTTCGTCAGTTAGACGTTACGTTGTTGTTAGATTGTTTTATAATTTACTTAGTATTTAAGTTAGAACTTAGAAAAAGACCTGAGCTCAGGCCGAACTCTGGAATTTGCAGAGTCGCTAGCCGTTAGGTTTAGCTTATAATTGGAATTATTGCATTCGTTCTAATCCGCGACTTTGCAAAGGGCCTGCGAATGTGACATTAAGGTCAAATGGGAAAAAGCGAAAGTGGTAAGGAAAATGAACCACATGAAAGAATTACCAGTAGCAGAAGAATTAAAAATTTTTGAAGGAAGTGAGGAAGGAAAAGTAATAAATGAAAGACAATCTATAGATCTATCACAAGCTTGGAAATTTGGTATGAAAGAGATAGCGCAGCTGAACGATAACAGATAACATCAGTGAAAAAACGGAACTGTGATTTTTAATAATAATTAGGATAGAAAAATTTTTTGTGGGTTATATATGAATGAAAATGTTTATAATATGTTTTATTTTTAGATTTAATTTATTTATTGTAATATATTTGTATGAAAATTTGTGTTTAAATTTAAATTTCATTCTATTTAGTAAGTTCTGTGTTCTAGAATGAAAAACCATATTTATTTGGCAATTGTCAGCCGAAAACATTTCTAAAAAATAAAGTTTTTCAGTATTTCATTTTTGGACTGCTCGATTGTGCTGTTTATTGAACCCTTACATAAGTAATGTGTTGAATCGTTTTGAGTGCTATGTGGCATTTCCTACATGTGTCGTTTGTTAATGTGCTGTCTTTTAGTATGTATTTTCTGTAGTTTTTTGTGTTTATTACCTGGTCTTGTATTGCTATTATAAATCCTTGTTTCTGTAAATAGATCCCCCTGACTAACCAGCTGTTTGATGCTTTGGCATCTAAAATGTTTCTGAAGGTTGTGTGGGTGTCTGCCATGGAGTTCCTTTCTACACCAGGATGTTTTCTTTTCTTGTATGTTGATTCAGTGTTGTCTATTTGGTTTGGAGTCTTGTTCTGTAGATTTAATGGTGTTATGTTTCTATCAGCCAAGACTATAGCTTTGTGTAGTTGTGATGTATTTTGTTTTTTATGGAAGAACTCTCAGATTATAGATCTGTCTGTTGTGTGAATGTGGGATGTCAATAAGATCACGTCCACCTTCCTTGCATGGGAGAGTAGTTCTTTCTATGGCAGATTTTGGGTGATGGTACTGGTGTTTTGTAAGTGCTGTTCATGTATTTCTTTGGAGTGATTCTAGTTCTGTTTGTGTCCACTGTATCACTCCAAAGAAATAAGTCAGTACTGGTATGGCGAATGTATTGATGGCTTTCACTGTGTTTTTTCCATTCAGATGCGATCCAGGAAAAATAATAATTATATACTAGTAATGACTGATTACTTTAGTAAATGGGTAGAGCTGTTTCCGTTGAGAGACATAAAAGCGGACACAGTAGTAAAATGTATGGTTAACGAGTATTTTTGCAGATATGGTCTACCAAAAACTTTAGTTTCCGACAATAGACTACAATTCATCTCCCACTTGATGGCTGAAGTCTGCACCCAGTTGGGAATAAAGCATGCGTTCACCACTCCCTATCATCCCCAATCAAACCTAACAGAACGAGTCAACCGCACCTTAGGCTGTATGATAGCAGCCTATATTGAAAAAAAACCATCGAGATTGGGACATACATCTACAACAAATAGCACTGGCCATCCGATCAACTGTCAAAGACTCCACTCAGTACATTCCAGCAAAATTGCATCTTGGTCGAGAAATCATGCTTCCATGGGACCACCTCACCCAGTACCTGAACCCACCGACTTCTGTAGAAGATAAAATAAACAATTTACAACGAATTATTAATACGGCCCGAAGAAACGTCCAGACTGTACAAAATCAACAGCGTCAGCACTATAATCGGCGTCGTAGACAACAAACACTTCAGGTGGGTGATCTTGTGTTGTTAAAAACTCATCCTATTTTTTCTGCCCGCAGACAATTCAGCGCCAAATTGGCTCCTAAATGGGCAGGACCATACGAGATTTCAAAAGTGATCTCTCCACTGAATTACGAACTAAAGGACCCAGTCAGTGGAGCAATTCATGGTGGCCAACATATAGCCAACCTAAAGATGTACCGCCTGTTTACCAGGCCATCTTACCCAGTGACGGATGTCACTGGAGACGCCGGTGATACAAGACCTACAGCACCAGTAGATAGTGGCATCAGAAGAACTGTTTCCGGTCCGCATGTCGCCAGAAGTTCGGATGTACCAAGCAGACGACTAAGTCCAACGCAGAGAGTGGACTATCGTCGCCTAGCCGGACTCCTTCCTTGAAGAAGATAAGTTGTTGTATAGATATAAGTTTTCTTTTCAGCAGTAGTAATTGTAAATCCAAAAAGGTTGATTCCTTATACCATTTGGAAACGTAAATATTGTTCATCGATGACTGTAAGAGATTACTAAAATACTAACAAAAATTGAAACATTAACAGGGGAAAAAGGTCTCTTACAGCCCTCGAAAGGAAATAATATCAAAATTTTTCCCAGCATCAAACGATCGATACTGATCAAGCATCCTTTTATGGATATAATGTATTGTTATGTTAAGAAATATTACCTCCACATGTTAGATTTAAGGATCAACTAATGCTCATAGAAATGGCAACTGTTATTAAATTGAGAATCAGTGAGGCTTTGAAAAGTTTACAGAAATTGTAAACGGGTAAGCTCTCACAGACAAAATTTACAGAAAATGCTACGCAGTTCCTTGTTTTACGGAGGGGAGGAGTGTGAGGAAGTTAACTTGGACCTGTCCTATTTTTATTTTATTATGCCTCTATTATTTATTTATCGCTATTTTCCTATATGCTACCGTATTATATTTTAGTTTAAAAGTTAACTTACTTCCACGCTCTCTGTCCTAGTTGGCAGTCACGTGATACGGAGTCGGAACCCGTATCCGGAAGAGCTAATTGACAATCACGTGATACGGAGTCGGAACCCGTCTCCGGAAGAGCTATAATATTTTAGTTTAAAAGTTAACTTACTTCCACCTTCTCCGTCGTAGTTAGCAATCACATGATACAGGATCGGCACCCGTACCCGGAAGAGCTATCCTGGTTAATGATATTAGTTTAAAAGTTAACTTACTTCCACCTTCTCCGTCGTAGTTGGCAACATAACATGGAATCAGAATCCGTATCCGGAAGAGCCATCCCGGTTAATGGTGTCCTCTTATCTACATAATACTTACCACTTAATATCATCATCATTATAAGATCCATCATCTAAAGAGCCATTTTAATATTCTAACTTGATCTCAAAAAATATTTTGCTCACTCTTCTAGAAATAATAATTATTACAACATATCTGAAATAGAATAAAAATTTCCTTAGAATAAAGAGAGAATTTTTATTCTATTTTCTTCTTATTTTATTTAGTTACAATATTACTTATGTTCTGACATTATTTTATTCTGGCTGTGAAAACAGTCTCCTCACCAAACATATCTTTACATGACATCATTTAATTACTTATCCTCTGATGGAAGTTTAAACACTTTCAGAAAGATTAACTGTCAAGTTAACAGAAATAAATAGTAAAGAAAGAAGAGAAATATTATCAATTAATCTGTAATCTAAATGTTTTATATATTTGATTGGTTGATTGAGTTGAATAACTAAATGGCAGAAGCTACATCCATAAAACTTGGATATTCAGAAAGAATCATGCCAACTTAAATATCACATATACTCATGTATAAGTAAAGGATTTTCCCAAAAAAAATTTCATAAAAGGGGTCAGCTTATATACAGGTGTCCCTCACTTTACACGATTAATTGGTTCCATGAAATAATCACATAAAGTGAGTTAATTTAGCACCAGTGGATAGAGATAGGGGAGTTTCTTCAGGATAAAAATATTAAAACAACACCTGTGAGCAAAAGAAATTTTAAATGAATTATTTAAACTTATAAGCAAAATACACAAATTTTAAATGAATGAATGGTTGGATGAAAATTTAATACTATGACATAAACACTTAAATACTACAATCTTCTGATGATCTTCAATCCAATAATGAATGGACTGGCTTATGGTGAGTCTGAATCATCACTTTCTTGCTCTCTTGAAGTCCCTAGGATGATAGTCTGGTGATCTTCAACTTTTTAATGAAACAGTCAAGATTCAGCTGATGGGAAGCATTCTTCCTCTCTCTATAAAGCTCTTTATAGCAAGTCAAAGAATTCTGAATCTCTCTCACAACTTTAGAGCTTCTAGTCTAATAAGGATCATTTCTTCAATTATTCTGATAGCACTCTCAACGTGTTTGAAAAATTTAGTCATTTGTTTTGTTGTAAGCTGTTTGATGGGCTCAGCCACAAAGGACTCATGATTTCTGGGAATAGAAAACATCATCATTCATATCGTTTTCCATTTCCAGAAGCTCTTTATTAGTGAGCTCTGATAAGTGGGACTTGAGCAGTTCATTCACACTTGTCTCATCTACATGAGACAAATTTAAACGAAAATTTTTTAATTTAAAAAGTTAATTTACTTTTTAAAATTGCATTATAGCAAAAACACAAAGCGAGATCACATATAACAAGAGATATCTATATAGGTCAATCAAAAATTGGAAAAATTTTGGCAAAATTGTAAGATTTTCCAACTCAGTCATATCACATTCAATTGCACTTTCATGCCAGCTTTCATTGCACTTTCATACCAGATTTAATCCTAACAAAGACCATTCTTATTGATTCTTTTCCTAACAAACATTATTTTATTGATTCTTGATATATTTTTTACAAATATTTAAATATTAGATACTGTTTAGATACAATTGAAAATATTCAAAGAAGTTCCATTGCAACCTCTTTGCATTAGTAATGTGTCCTATGATAGCAAGTGGATGTGCCATATTTCTAAAAATACCCATTTCTTTTTGATTATATTATTAAAAATATGCAGATGTATGTAAATGTTCATAAAATTGGGAATGTTTAGATTGATCTTTTTTTAACCACTAAACATGGGTGATCTCTGATGTTTCTGATCAGCAATTTGTGCATTTTCAGATAGTTATAATCATATAAATAATAAGCACTATTAGCAGGAAACAGTTTTTTATTTATGTAAAATGTTTTCGATCTTTCTTATTGAAAATGTTTTACGTATTTAACATTCTTATCTTTCTTTTTTCTATAAGAAAGAATGAAAACATTTTACATAAATAAAAAATTGTTTCCTGCTAATAGTACTTTTATTTATATGATTTTCTAAGAAAACAGATTTATAATTTAGTTATAATCATCTCATATTTTCTAAATGATTAGTTATCAAAGAAATGCAAATCTGATATCTAAAATCAGATTTGCATTTCTTTGATAACTAATCATTTAGAAAATCCCATGTGGATTATCATTTCTGATAATCCCACATGGAAATTTTTCTGCAACAGATGGGCCCATGTGGATTATCAGAAATGATAATCCACATGGGATTATCATTTCTGATAATCCACATGGGCCCATCTGTTGCAGAAAAATTTCCATGTGATTGAGTGTTTTGATTCTTATTTTTTGTTGTTTAAACTGTTAATCATTCCCAAATTTGAACAAAAATGTTTAAATATTTTAAATATTTCTTTGATATTTTCTACTGAACAAACATTTAAATAAAATCATATTATAGAGCACCGTTTACCAAACTAGAATACTTTACAAATCCCAAAATTTTTACGGAACATCTTGGTTATTTTATAGTATAGATAGATAAATAAATAAATTAGGCAAGTAAGTATAAGAGTTAGGAAAACAAAACAAACAATTATCATCAAATTTGTAATTATGTAAAATAAAACACATGAAAATAGTAAAATAAATTAATGACTCAGTTCCAACTTGGCAGAGCATTTAAAATCATATGAGACTTATATTAATTTTCATAAATATCACATAGAAAAACAACTTGCTTATTATCGTATATGGATTAAAAACAGCTCACTTAGTTCCTGGAAGAAAATACTGTTTTTCTAATTATTTGTAAAATAAAATAATATTCCATTTAACCCACACCAATATAGAATTTTGCACCTTTAAATAATTTTTCAAATTACATGATAGATATAAATATGGTTGCCATTGTTTATATATGTTATATGGAAATATCCATAGAAGGTTATTAGCACATAAGAAATTATATAAGCATTTTAGAATATTTTATAAATTATAAAAACAAAATGATATTCCATAATACCCCTAGTTACTCTAATTTTTTACTCCTTTTATACAAGAAAATGAGCCTTCCCCGATGCGTTTGAAACTGGCACGGTTAATAAAATTTTCATACGTTAATTGTATGTCATTGTATTTGGGCTTTGATTGTTAATGAAAATAAGCGAATATAAACATACTATTAGGTTTTACTATTGATTGAAAACTTGTATGTAATTATAATTGCATTAGAGAAATGTGTAAAGTTGGGGTTTTGTGGGCCCTCAGAAGTCGGGATCCCGGGCGCGCGCCCGCCAGTAAATACGCCACTGCCTCTCCGCAGGGGTGGGCAGCCTGTTGAAGGGTTTGTTTCGCCTCTCCACTTAGTATTCTTACTGAGTGGAAAGTGGCGTCATCTGTTGACAAAAAAAAGCCAAGGCAAAAACCTTAGTTGTTCGCTAAACTATGGACCGTCAGACAACTGGAGAGCTTCTCCAAATATAAATACAATAACAAACAGAAATTATACCAAAATATATTCCTATAATAATAAACAAATGGCCGACACGGTCGCACGCGACACAACTCAGCAAGAAATATTCGACCTATATTTAAAAAAAAATCTTTTTCACATTCACAATTTTTCATTCATCATCATCAATGGAAAAAACAAATTCATTTAACTTAATTTACAATTAATAAAATTCGATAGATTGCAACTTACCGTTATATTCTGATTTAATCATGATGCTTCAACAACAAGTACACTTACAAGTATACAAGTATACTTCGTTTCTTTAGAGATTCTAAAACAAGGTTATTATTAAGAACTCGTAGAACAACTTCTGTGTTCTATTTTTTCAACTTTTTTTTTTTTTGTTTTTTTTAATGAAAGGAGCGATAACCAATCATAGCATTTATCATTTTCAAGAATGGTAGATACCTAATTATAGTACTGTATATATTAAGACTTCCTTTTAAAATACAAAAACGCAAAATATTTTTATTCCAACAAATATTTATTATACTGTAAATTAGTTAATTTATCGCTATATTATGATACAGTATGACAATAAGCATTTATATTTTTGGCAGAAGATATCATTGGAATTAGAACTGCAATCCTTCCTGCTTTTAGTATGTTGTTTACATAGAAAGCTGTGGTTGTTTACAACAGCAAGTACCAATGTCCATGCAACAGTGTATCTATCGTAAAGGCTGAGGCCTCGATAGGTGTTTTGCCTTTAGCTTTTTATCGTGAGGTTAAACATGATGGTATTCTTTGAAAATATTTTATTTTTTCGAAGTTGATCAGAAAATTGTGATAAAAAGCTGTCCACAACAATTAAAGTAGTAAGTTGTATAATGCAGTACCAGAGTTAAGACTCTACTCTGGCAGTACCATGTATAAAATAAACTTATATATAAATTAATTTTATTACAGTTAAGTACATGTAAGTTGTATATATAAAATTAGTTTATATATTAGAGTACGTTCTTTATTATTAAATTAAATTTATTTTGTTTTATATTATATTTACAGTTATATTGTAATTACAGTTTCACTAATTATAAAATATTTTGTCAACAGATGGCGTTGGCATAAAACGTGTACATTAAATTATGCGTGTATACAAGGTTGCATGTACACGTGTATATGAACGTGTATCATGGACATCAATGATCTATGATGGACATATACAGTAGCTATATCAACGATCTAGCTACTGTATATAATCAACGGTTGACGGTTATATAGTCGTAGCGTTGCTAACTTAGTACTTTTCGCATTAAATCTAGTACCAATTTGATTGTTAGTGAGAAAAATCTGCATATTACGCTGCCGTGTTATTTTAGTACAGTGGTACCTCGGTAAACGTCCGCTTTGGAATAAGTTCAACTTAGTAGACTATACGTCCTGTTTTGATGCGAAAAATTTTGCTTAGTATACGACTTTCGTTTGGAATACGACCGACTCTTGTGCTAAAACTTATATGAGTCTGTTATGTGCTCTCTTAAAAAACACATTCCTTATATAAAAATTATAACAAGTAATAGCATTGTCTGTAATGACCAGACAATGTCGTATTTCTGAAACATCTTGAGGAGAAGGGAGAAGAGAAGTTCTTTGGACAGATTTTTAGTAAAAATCAAACCTGGTGAGCTTCAACAAGGTCCAAGTAGGGAAAAGAGACAGATAATAGGAAAAAAAAAAAAACACCAGAATTTCAGATTCCTACAGTTTTATTGGAAACGGACTCTCCTTCCAAACAATAACATCTCCTCCTCCCTTCTCAGATCACTTTAGTAGGCAATCGACTCTTCTCAACAGGTAGCGAGATTATCCTTTCATTTATTTCATCTACTGTAATTGCTTTTGTATTTTAGTGTTAAGCAGTGTTTAATTATTTTGTACAATCCCATCAATGTATAATATGCCAATAACAATAGACTTTTTTTCATGGGAACTGATTAATCATTTTCCCTTTATTTCTTATGGGAAAATTTCGTTTGGTATAAGTCCTAGGATCTGAAACGGATTAAGGACGTATACCGAGGTACCACTGTACTTTTTTTACTTAAGTTAGTACTTTTCTATACAAATATATATTAGTCTTTTTGTAAAAATTTTGGCATTTTTGTAATAAAAATAAATCAGTAAACTGTAACGGCATTAATTTGGGATGACAATAGTTTTAAATTAGTTAACTCAGTAAAACGGCTTACCGTAAAATCTAAATATATAAAAAGACGAATAAACACATTCGGTAAGATAAACTATTTAATAAAAAAGTTTATCTTACTAAATGTAAAACTGTTAAACTATTTTTTGATGAAACAGGCTATTCACTTAGCCTACTTTAGTTAAACTATAAACAGAAAATGATTACTTTTTAGCATGTTACCATATCTAAAGATCAATCAGAGTGACCGGGTTCTTAGATAAAATAACTTTTTAACTATTTTATAAGCATTATTTTGCTGTTAAATAATTAAGATATTGATTTGAAACATTAAAGTTGATTAAACTATTATACTATAGTATCATTACAAATCAGGTAAATTTTAATTAAATTTTTAGATTTAAAATTACTACAATATTAAGTTGCATTATAAAGAAAAACAAACAATTTCGGAAAGAACTAATTGCTTATTTTCGGAACGCATTATTTACTTCAAAATGATTATAAACTTAATAGGTTAAATATAATCAATACATATACAGTCAAACCTCTTTAAGCCGCCACCATCGGTTCGAAGGTCCTCTCTGGCGTTTTCCTTTTTTTTAATGAATTGTTACATTATTATGATTAAGTCGGTACTCGAGTTGTTTTTATAATAATTTAAATATACATCGTTAAAAAAAAGTTGTGCAGCATGTTTTTAAAAATTTTCCTTTCTTAAAATATAAATTTATTTATTTATATTTTTCTAAAATTTCTTTCTGTTTCTGTAAATATTTCTCTCGAAGAAAATTTTATTTAGTTTTAAATGCAATTATACAGCACGCTTTAGAATCGATGGTTTTAGAAATTTTATTGCGCCGTGCAACAGCAAGTTTCGTAAGAAATTTAAATGTTGTTATGATATATAAAATATGTAGCTATTAAATATGATTTTTAAATATATAAGTTATAATATATAATAAATTTAACGCGTACTTCTTATTTTGTAAAGCAGATTAAATATTATAATTCAAATTTTAATTTTTCTTTGTAAATCAGTTGTAAAGTAAGTGATGCATCAAATAATTATGTTAATTAAATATTAAATCGTATTAAAGCATTAAAAAGTGACATTATAAAAATTATAAATTCAGAAATCGGCTCTAACTTTGGAAAATCATCGATAACTTCTCTTCTTTATTGTAGATTCTGTTTTCATGTCTCAGTTGCTTTCAATCCTTAAGTAAATATTTTTGTGGAAGTCACATTATATAAATAAGTTTAAGGTGTTAGCATCATCTAAAATTGAAAAAATGTTATCTTCAAAAGATGTTTTCTTATCAAATTTGAACAATACATATTGCGTTTACGCTACCATCTATGAAATGATTTATCACAAATTTAAAACTAGGAAAGTAATATATTGGTATAAATCTTATGCTACATATAGAAATTTTTAAAAAAACTTTCTTGTCTAATGCAGGAAAAAAACTATAATTAGGTATAACAAGCAAACATTAACTGATCATCATCATTATTGTTATTATTATTATACTTTTTAAAATCATATTAATGTCTCTAATTAAATTCTGTTATAATATCTAAACTGAAAGTTCAATTTTAATTATAAATGTTAAGAATTTGTCCACAGGTCATATTTCTACCGTTGCAAGTGTACAAATTTATTAAATTTTGATGAAAAATGTATATTTGTCATTTATTAAAATTTAACTTTATCCATTTGTAAATATATCTCTTTAAATATTTGCTACTTAATAATTCCATAATTAAGTTTTGTTTTTTTTTTTAACAGAGACTTTTTAGAATGATTCACATAATCGTATCAGCATGGTTATCAGATGATATAAATTCGTTATTTTAACATATTTAAAGTTAGCTGTTTTGGTGATTATCTCTTTATCATCCACATTATCTATAAAATCGCATCTTTTCTGCTTGAACGATTCATGATTCTTACTTTCAGCACGAAGGTTGAGGGTTCCTTTTATCACATTACTTATTCCTCTTTAAAATGCTATAAGCTCTTTTTTCCCCAGCTTCTGTTTAAACTAAATCTTCGATATCATTGCAACAGTCATAAATTCGCAATATTCTTTGCAACAATAAATCTGAATAAAACTGCAATAAAGGAAAGTATATACTTCTATAGATCTGATGATGGAATTGGATAGGCAGAGCCAACTCGAATCTTGAAAGATTTTCATATTTACACGTAAAGCAAACAGTTTCTTTCTTAATTTTTTTAAAGATTTCTCAACCCCTCCAGTCAAAATAAACTTCCAACATGGCTAACAAGTTATATTTAAAATGTATGATTTATTTAAGTCGTGTTTAATCTACAAAAATAAATTATTTTCCGATGTTATGTAAGTTGACTGCGATAAGTATGCATACTAAAATTCTGTAAGTAAATTTGATTTATTTAAAAATTATTTATTTATTTAATTATATATTAAATAAATAAATAGTTATAGTTTGACTGTACTTCAAATAATTTATAAATTAAATAACCCAAGTATATTCCATTGAAAAACTGTAGAATAATGCAGGTAACTCCTTGGGTAAGCCATATGATTTAACTCCTTAGAGCCATCTCTTATCAATGATAAAAAAAAAAAATGTATAAATAACATCATCACTGCTATCATCTTCATTTTCGAAAATTAAATATTTGTTATGTTATCAATGATAAAAAAAAAATCTTAATGTATAAATAACATCATCACTGCTATCATCTTCATTTTCGAAAATTAAATATTTGTTAATGCAATAAAAATCAATCGTTTATTTCAAAAATTATTAAAGACGAATCTTTGAAATTTGAACACCCGCCATTTTTAAGTAGTTACAGATCAACGATGTTGCAGATAAAGGATTATTAATATATCATCGAGATCATATTCAATGGAATGATCATCTTGCTAAATTTCAAAAAACCCAATTTTAACTTAGGCCAGAGTTTTCCAAATTGTGGATCGCATGAATTAACAAAAACATCATTTTTGAGACAGACAAAAATTCACATTATTGTCGAAAAAAATGAATCAACAAAAGGATTATAAATAGATATATCTATGTACCCAGAAACTTTCTGCTGTAGCTGTTTAAAAGATAACATATCGATCTCGTTTAGTGATTGAAAAAGAATTGCGAGTAGCGATATCTTCAACGACACCCCGATTTGAGTGAATTTGTGCTGAAAAACAAGCCCACTCATCGCATTAAATATTATGTTATAAAAAACGAAAAATAGAATACATTTAATATAAGATTTTGTTATGATGGTGTAATAATTTTTAATACAAATATATATTTTTTTATGTATAAAAACTTTATAGAAAATATGATATATTATTTTGTAGTATTAAATTGTAAGTAGAAAGTATTTATAAAATTAGACTGTTATAAAAATGAGGGACGTACAAAATTTTTATTAAAAGAGGGGTGCAGACACAAAGTTTGGAAACCACAGTCTTATATGGGAAATATTGTCCCGCAATTCGACATTACTTCGGTGACGGATTAGTGTCGAACTGCGAGGCACTACTGTATTTCATTATCATCTTATGGGAAAATACAAAAAATTTGACTTCTTATAAAATATGATTTTGCTGTTTTTTTTACACACAAAATTCAATAAATTAGTTTTATTTAAAAATTTATGTTTTAATTTAACAGAGAAACAAAACAATCATTCCCACTCTTGACGATCGACGCAGAAGTCAGCATCATAAATTTTGGCGGGAAATAATCAGCTGATTATAACGTTACCTGATTCTTTGTTTACATTAGTTTTCCAACTCAACAAATTTTTCTATGGACAAAAATATTCTACCCACTATATATAATACCTACTATCATTTAAATGAATTTTCAATTGCGAATCACTTAAATATGACACATAATAAGCACTAAGATACCTAGCATTCGTATATATGGCTTTTAATGTTTAGGTTCTAACAATAAATATCATTCCCTATGAACTCTTAAATCCATGCTTTCTAACGATTAAGCATTTTATATAATACTGAGGGAGAAGGGGTGACACTAATGCTAGGAATACCATTGATCCCAGAGTCTGTAAACACACATCTATAAAGGATCATCCATAAAGTATGTTACGTTATTCAAATACTTTTTGATCTGATCTCTCTCTCGTTATTTTTCATCATACCAAGCTTGCCTGTTGCCTTAAATTTATAAATAAATAAATAGAAGGGGAGGGGATTTTTTTATTTTATGTAAAAATAAAAAATTAGAAAACAAAATAGTAGAATATAATTAAACTTATTTTACACTAGTACTTTGTTACATATACTCTGTAATTGACGCTCTACTATGTCTTAAATTTTATAACAAATATACTGTATCTCCAAATATGTTATATTTGTAATCTTTATTTTGAGAAATTAAGCATAAGCATTTTATTTTATAAACATTTTTAATCGTAGAAACATAAAACTAACAATTTTTAGTGTGACGTTATAATTTGCATAGCCCTCCCCTACATCATCTATACATCACAAATCTATTTCTAAAACATTTCCCTTCCTTAAAAACGTGATATTGTTTATGGATGCTCCCTAAGATACATAGCGGAGCAGTTAAAAAAAAAAACATTGAAAACGTTTGTTATATAAAATATAAAATAATGCAATCTGTAAATAGAAACTATATACTGCAAAGTTATCTATGACATGTTTATCATCCTCTGGTAAAAATATATCTTCTCAGTACTTTATTTAAAATAATAATAAATCGTTTTATAGATGCCAATCATAATTTAAAGTTGCATTTTATAAGAAGAAACTCAGATAAATTAACAATGATTTTTTGCTGTATTATTTAATACTTAATGTGTTATACCATAAACAAAATGGCTGACTTCCGGAAAAGAACTTCCTTTTACAATGAATTTTTTTATTCAAAAAATTGGAATATAAAGCATCTCCTATTTTTAAACTAACAAGTAAAGTCACAGAGTCTAGAGTTGAGGATTTGGGTCAAACATGGCCAACGATTAAGAGATAGGCGAGTGATTGAAAATACTGCAAGAAATTTTTGCTGTCATTCACATATAAGTCTAAAAATTTATTTTTATAATTAATATATAACAGATTATTATATATAATTTCCATTATATTTAATGAACTCTGTTTTTAATTTTGAAAAATTTATAAGATTTATTTAAAAGATTATTTTGAATTTGATGGAAATTAAATTTTATTCAATATAATTATTACAAAATTGAAACAATTAAGTAAATGCTCAAAACATAAGATATTTTTTTTTACCAACTATAAATCATAAATAACAAACCAATACAATTTAAATGACTATGATCAGTAAATTTAAAACAAAATTCTATTGGATTTTAAAACATTTATGAGCATATATCAATCAGTATAATCACATCAAAACCATATTTAAATAAAATCATAAATCGTGGAGATAACAGTTGATTGTGAACTAATGACTGCAGTTTCAAAATGTTATTTCTTTGAAACAAATCCAACTCAATGTCATCCAGCAGCACATTTTCCAAATTCTGAATCCAAATTTGTTTAATAGCTGTACTAATGAAGTAGAACCAAAACCGAAACAAAAAGCAGAAGTTATATTCTAGAGCATGCATGACATTAAAAATTTCTTGCAGTCTTTTCAACCAATCACCTGTCTCTAATTGTTGGCCAAGTTTGACCCAAATTCTCAACTCTAGACCTGTGACTTCCCTTGTAAGATTTATTAAAGAAGCTTTTTATTATAATCCAGCTTTTCAGCATTTTTAGTCTAGATTTGTAAGGTTATAATTATTTGATTATGCTACCAAATCATATATTGGACATGGACACACTACATACATACAAACTCTATTTTTTTTTTTTTTTTTTTTTTACTAATCTATCAATTTATCACTGTTCTTATTCTTTTTTTTTTTTTTTTTTTCATTACTAATCTATCAATTTATCACTGTTCTTATTCTGAAATATTAAATTGTATGCATTATTCAGAATTATTACAAAGTCAAAATTTACTTCAAATATGTTTATTACATATAATCAGGTTCTATGTCACATTTCATTTTATGAAGCTTTACCTATCACTGTGCTTCATTTACTTCTGCAGTTGCATTGTATAACATCTTGAGAAATAAAATTAATATGATCTATACTTTAGGTATGGATAATTGCAACTTATTAGGCAAAGATTAGTTGTTAGGATAACTGATTCCTACCAATGGCACATAAAATGTAATCACACTTTTCATCAGTTCTAATTTGAAAAGAAACCAGCTGGTGGTTTCTTGGCAAGCAAATCTTTCATATCCAAAGGAAATAAACCTAAAAATTTAAAGTTCTGTCCCATTTCTGGTCCAATTAACATTTCATAACTATTTTTAATTTCTTTCTGTTGTTCTGGTGAACAAACTTGAAGCAATTTCTGGAAAATAGTAATTTAAAATTTATTAATAATTTTGAATACTTATATATTATAACAAGAAGAGTTAAATTTCAAATAATAAAAATTGAGTATATAAAATCAATTCACAAATTTCCTGCTTATTTAAAACAGAAATATTTTCTTTATTTAAATTATAACTATAATAGAGTACCTATTAACTGAAGTTATGCATTATCCAAAATGAATTATTGTTCACCTCCTATTGGTTTTCTTTGGAATTTTTGTAATAAAACAGATGTAAATAATATTTAAAAATTTTTTAATTATACAATAAAAACATTTAATTTTATTTACTAAAATTTTTATTAAAAAAGTAAATATAAAGAGAACAATAATTCACTTCTAAATTATATAATAACAATGGCATAGCTGAAAACTGAGAGGCTCTCTTGCAAAAATGTCAATGGGCCCCCCTCTTTTTAATTTATCAATATCTAACTGAAATTAAGTAAATGACCAGAATCTCTTAATTTATTGATTTCTACTGTTTCTAATAAATCTAATATTTTTTCTTTGGTCGAATTATGTAAAATTTTAAAATCATCATTAAACATATGATTACATTCTAACAAATGATATGCACAATTTGATTTACTTGTTCTATGTATAAGATTTTAAACTTGTGTCGTATAAATGTATACAGCTTAGTTTGTGGTAGCTTGTCACTTTTGAGAGCACTGCATTAGACGTACTGTAGTGCTTTAATCAAACAATCACTGCACCCGGAAACATAAAAAATGTATATGAAAACAATACATAAATTGTAAATTAGCACTAACTAAGTTTTAGAGTTCCAGCATAATAATCTTAGACTTCTTTTCGTTCAGAAATTTTTTAAAATCATTGAGTAGGTCAAAAAGTTTTAATCCCTGACATATGAAATATTTTATAAAATGGAAATAAAAAATATAGTTATTTAAATAATAAAAACTTCATTAAGAACATAAAAATTCCAATATTTTAAAGAAGTTTATGATTTTATGTTAGGCCGCATGCAGCCCACGGGTTGGACAGTCCTGCTGTAGTGTGATGAAAAAAAAAAAGAACAAGGCAAAAAGATTGTATAAAAAAAAAAAAGACAACCAACAATATTTGTCTCATTGAAAATGATAAAGACAGATATGATCAGAGGACAAAGGTTAGAATATATAGGATACTTATATATAATAATGACTAAACAGACAGGGGTAATATATAAATAAAATAAAAAGAAATTTAAAAACAAGATTAAAAGAGCATAGAATAGATATATCTTATGGTAGAGAAACAACATCCCTAACAATGAGAAGCTGTGAACATGATCTAACTTTTGGAATAAGATAGCAGTGATAAAAGCAACAAGGAGGAGACATCCAAGGAAAGATGCAAAAACATTAGAAATAGTGGGGAAGGAGAACTATGATGTAATAAATAAAAAATGTTCTAGAGGAACTACTTCCATTATGGAGCTGGTACATCAAGCAGGGTACATAAAATAAGTTATATATTATAACATGTTTGTTAGGGGTAGTAAAAATATAAAAAAATAAATTTGTTGAAATAAAAACGAATATATAATTTAGAAAAGGATAGTGAATTGAACTTTAAAATCTTAAATTTATGATGTAATTAAATTAAGTAATGCATTTTTTAAAAAGCAGCTTCTAGAATGAAATTGCAATTAATTAAATTGTAGAATATACTGATAATGTTTTCAATGAAAACCAAAAACATTTTATGAAAATAAATGAATTTCTGCATGGAAGAACTTCGGTACTAAGTTAAATTGTATAATTATAATTTTATATTTTGATAATTAGAGAAAACAGACAAGATATATATTTTTTTAATTATTATTTTATTATAGAAATAATTGCTCTAGAGTTCATTTTATTTCTACTTTATTATTACTGAAACTTAAAAAAATTCATCTCAAATGTTTTAGCTTTCTTCCTCATAATGTGTGTGTAATATATATAATAAAATTATTAAAAATTATGAAAAATATAAAAATTAAACTCACTTTCAATCTTTTCTCAGCCTCCATATTCTTAAGAAATTCTTCCTGAGTTATTGGACCATAAGTTAAAGCTAAAAAAATGAGATATTCATGGTAAATTATATATATTTATGCATAAAATATTAATGCATTAAAAATCATTATAACAAATGTCAATGATTATATCACAATTTTAATTATAAATTTATCATTTATTTATGTTTAAATAATCAACTTTCACATAATAATTGCAAAGAAGTATTTTATTAAGGTTAACAAAATAATGCAATATTTTATATGACAATTCTCTCTTCAGTTTTTTATAATTAGCCAAACAGTAATCCTTTGTTACAAATTAATCCTAATGAATCTGAAAAGTACACAATGATTTAATAGATTTAAATAACAAAATTAATCCTAATGAATCTGAAAAGTACACAATGATTTAATAGATTTAAATAACAAAATTAATCCATAAAATATCGATTATAAACTAAATTGTAGTAAAGTAAAATTTCTGAAAAATTTTTTTACAGAATATTTTCTACATAAACTGGGAACTTTTGGATAACTGCATAATTTTACTTATTAAGATATATATAAATTGAATCAATCAGAATGAAAATATTTATCTATTAGAACATCAAAGTTTACTTTTCTAGATATCAGATTGCATATAACGTAATAAAAATGAAATTTCTTAAAAAGTATATTATTTCATTTTATATTTATTACTAACATTTTTAAATAGATATTCAGACTCAAACAGATCGCAAAAGATATATAATTTTATATTTTATTATGATAAACAAATCAGTAACGGTAAATTTTTCTTACAAGTGTAACTTTAATATTAAACTAAAAAGTTGAATACAGGTCAACTCTAGTTTACAAGATCCTGATTTTATAAGCAAATATAGTTTGTACCAAAACTCAATTTACAAACCAATATCCTGATTTCAAGAAAAATTTGCAATAAGTGAAAATGCTTCAAAAATTGAATAAGACATTCCTTGTTAACATAGAGAAATTTAAAGAGTACCAATATTATCTATCTTTTCTTATGTCAAGAACTAATCATATAAAGTTTTCAAAAGAGTAGAATCCACATTCTTTCTCTGATCCTCTGGGTTGAAAGCCAATACATTTTCCATCAATGTGGCCAATTCTGTGATGGGGTTAATTGTAAAGTAATTGATGAAATTCATCAATAGAGGCCAAAATTCCTACAGAAGAAATTTGGAGGCATGGGTTTCCTAACTGAACTCCAAGCAGTAACTCTTTACCAAACAGCACTTATAGTAAATAAATGGTGATACCATTTCTCTAATTAAAAATTGACATTTTTCTTTGAATTTATATATTATTTTGTTTTTTCTGTATGTTCATGATAAAACTTTTAATACCATATTATATCATTATTTTTTGATTTATTTCATAGGGAATTATTATGTAGATGTTTTATTAAAATTGCCTAAAGAACAGTAAATATTGACTTTTGAATACATTCCTTCCAGTTTTATGCTATTTTCCAATCAGAGAATAGAAAGGTAAATTTTTACCTTTTCCTTGAGCCATCTTTTTTAGATAAGAAAAATCAACATCTGCAGTTAAATCTGCTGTACCAGGTTCACTTAGAGGATCATGTAAAGTTTGTCTTTTAAATGCCTAGATTAAAAAATTTGCACATTAACAAATTTCCAAACTCTATTATAATAATCATAGAATAATATAACTCATTTCAAATTATTTAAAATACACTTGAATAGCTTACCCGGAATGTATCAGTTTTCACTCCATCATGACCATAATCAATTAAAAGGGAAAATCCACCATCCTTTTCTAGTCTGCTGACCATTTCTTGAACTAAAACACCACTTTCTGGACTAACTTCAACATGGTCTCTAACTTCTGATGGCTAAAATAAAATTATTACAAATATTGTCTGATTTTGTAAATGATATCAATGAATTTACAAAAAGTTAATAAAAGCAGGAATTTTTGTTAAAAGTTTATTTTTCCAACTTACATAAAATTCAAATTGAATATAGTTATGAAAAATATAATTCCTACATAACATAGGGAATGGCTGTAAGGGTAATTTATTGATAAGCCATTATAGAAAGTTCTTAACAATCCAAAGCAAAAGTATCAGTGACTAAAATATCTTTTATTCAATTAGTAAAAACGTTTTCGGTATAACCATATACCTTCCTCAGTTACATTCAACGAATACAGAATAGAATACATTTAAAAAATTCTCGAACAACGCATAACATATTTTCAAAAATTAAATTTAGCAAAAGGTTAAGGGAATACAACACACAAAAATACAGTAGATAAGCTTTGGTTATATTATCGGCTTGTAGATATGCTATCCAGAAATCTAATTAACCTGTTATATGTAATTTCGTAGGTACAAATCGTAATTCATTTCCTGCTCACCGCCCGACCAACGATGTTGTCTGATAGGCATATTATTTACCCACCGCTTTTGGACTTTACTACTGTAATGGTAGTTTTACATTTATTATTTTTTATTTTTTAAAATCTAATATTTTTTTGTTATCTACTATATTTTTAATTTGTATGTTGTATTCCCTTAACCTTTATTTAGCTAAATTTAATTTTTGAAAATATGTTAATCGTTGTTTGAGAATTTTTTAAATGTATTCTTATTCTGTAATCGTTGAATGAAACTGAGGAAGATATATGGTTATACCGAAAACGTTTTTATTAATTGAATAAAAAGGTATTTTAGTCACTGTTACTTGTGCTTTGGATTCTTAAGAACTTTCTACGATAGATAATAAGCAGTTTTGTCTTTATTACCAAAGTGATAAGCCATTCTTAATGTAGGAAAAGCTGGTCTGATTTATAAAATCTATTTTACTAATTTAAAAAATATAAATATGACATTTGAAATCTTTGCTAACTTTTAAACTTTTCATTATAATTATTACAATTACCATGATAAAGTTAAAAATACAGTGGTACCTTGGTTAACGATGGTAATCCATTCCAGGACTACCGTTGTTAACCAAAACCATCGTTATTCAAGGCACGATTTCCCATAGGATTTAATTGAAAATTGATTAATCCATTTCAGCTCCTCCTCACAGCCATAGTAAGTATTAAAAATGCAGGTGAAACATATTTAAAATGTCTTAAAAATATGGAAAGTATCATTTATTTATTATATTTGCTACAAAAAAATTAACATTAATAAAATGAATTGTTCACGAAAACAGTTTTTAATTATCAATCTTCATCAGAAGGACAATTGGGCTCACTTCAGAGTTTTTTGACAAACAAACCCGTAAACATTGATTAGAAGCTTATAGATTCAACCATTATTATACAGATAAGATTTGATTTTGCCTCTACTGATTAGCAGTTTATAGATTCAACGATTATTATACAGATGAGATTTGATTTTGCCTTTAGATGGTGAAAAAATAGTGACACGCACTTGCCAATATTGTCTATAGCAGCGCTTCTCAAAATTTTTTCATTCATTACCCCATTTTTCATTACGAGATTTTTCGCGATCCCAGGTATTAAATATCGACCCTATTTTTCATTGCGAGATTTTTCGCGACCCCAAGTATTAAATATGAAATACCATTACGAGATTTTTCGCGACCCCAGGTATTAAATATGAAATAAAACATATTACGAGATTTTTCGCGATCCCAGGTATTAAATATGAAATAAAACATACAATCAACCAACTACACTGAAAATTCATATGTTGTCATACATTAGATATTGGGCGTTTGTAAAATTACACATAAGCTGAAATTCAAATGTTTGAATTTAATTTTTGCGACCCCGGCATTTTGCTTCGCGACCCCATTTGGGGTCGCAACCCATAGTTTGAGAAACGCTAGTCTATATGATCCGTAGGATCTCGGACAGACTTTTTTTTCTTCTAATGGAATCCAAAACTGCGACGTCACACCACTTGCAGGTGTCATGCAATATATAAGATAAGCAAACAGTAGAATCAGACTTTGTTTGCAGCATTTACAATAATAATCATCTAGTAATCATCTTTAATAAACTAAAAATTAGTGAAATGCTGCACATATATTTTTAATTAATTAAATAATTTGTTTTCATTACTATCTATTAACTATCACTTACTTAAATATATTTTTATATGGTTATAATTTTATTAGTTTTAATAACGATATTGTCAGATTTGAACTGATTTTTGATAGAAAAAAAATAACGATTAACAAATGAGCTAACGAATCACTTGATGTGATGACGAGCTGTTTTACAGAGCTCTATTTTGTAGAAGTTCACAGAATCAGGAGTTGTTAACCAAAGCCTGCATTGTTAACCAAGAGAGTTTTTTCTTACAGCCACTCGTCGTTAACCAAGTATGTCATTATTCAAGGCCATTGTTGTTAACTAGGTATTACTGTATATTGTTTTAAATTTATCATGGTAACTGTGTAATAATTTACTTATACAGTCAGACCCCGTTAACACGTGGTTCAGTAACATGTGAATCTGCTTAACATGCGGTTTTACCATGGCTACCTTGATAAGTAATCTTGATAAATAATCGCTTGTGATATCACTCCTAGACATCTTTGTCATTAAATCTTGTGATCAGTGAGATTAGCTGCACGTTCAACTATTTTGTATTAGTCAAATCACACAGAAAATTCATATCAATGTTGGAACTTATATTATCGCTCAATTTATTAATATTGTAACTCGCAGTTCACTTAATCTGTGGTTTAGTAACCATGGACCCCCACTACTGCATGTTAACAGGATCAGACTGTACTTATGTAAAATTCAATTTACGTAACACTCCCAAAAACATATATCTTAAAAAGATCAAGTAACATCTCTATTATATATAATACAAACCAAACATTTATTATATTGAAATATATAAATGTATGTATTGAAACAGTGTACAGAAAATTCCTGCCTTTGCAACTTAATTCAGGCCTAGAAATTGCTTGTAAAATAAAAAATCTTAAGCCAAGATTCAATTTCCCATAGACATAATATTAAACTCAGGACATCCATTCTCAGCAATGCAATTTAAGGTCAACAAAATCAATAGTTTATGATTAAAAAATCATTTATCTATCTAAAAAAATGAAAATATAGCTTTTAAAATCAAGCAAATCCTAATAATAAAAATTATTTATGTAATATAAATGTTAAATAATTTTCATTCTTCATTATTATTAACAGATAAGTACATACTCTTTTATACAGATGATGATATCTTAAGCACAATCTGGGAATGGAAGTTATTTACATTATTTGCTAGTAAAACTAGAGAGCACACTATTTCTGTTTCTTGGCCACCATTCCAATTTCATAGCAGATGAAGTTTCTGCTATAAAACTAATTGTAGTGTACAATATAATTATGTATGTGGGCTTAAATGCCTTTTTATGAATATTTCGTATTTATTTATTGTGATTAATATTCATATTTTCAATTGTTTTGATACTTTATTTTTCAAAAAACTTTGCAAAGCTGGGTACTTGTTAAATGGCAACTCAAAACTGAAAAACCACCTGTATTTCATATTAAGTAGAAATAGCATGAATTCAACAAATTATATAACTTCATGGTTCATAGAAATTACTATATTACATAAAATTTCTATACTGAATTTAAAAATAATTTATATTAGAATATAAGGCTGAATTTTCATAACCACTGTTTGATAAAAAAAGTTATGGTTATACAAATGCTATTACTATTAAAAATATGAATTAGATTATCTACCAATCAGTATATATTAATAAAAATTTTTAAATTTTAATTATGAAATTAACTTACATCAATAAAAAACTGACTTGCTGGAGTTGGTCCTCTAGATAACACATAATGGAGGTGGTGATCACCAGGTCCTTCATTAATGTCTATGAGAACTTCTCTCCAACCTTCTGGTGTTTTCTTTATTTGAAATAAATAATATAAGTTATAATAAAGAAATTAAATATGCTATAAAGCTGAATAATAAAATAAAAATTTTTATTACAGCTTATGTAAACTCAAAAATTATATGATTAAAGTATTATGTACACAAAAACAAAAAAATATTTTCTTTGACAATAAAGAACTGGAATCAAAGAATTTTATGATGAATAAACAAATTTTTTTGTGAGAAAGTACTGGGTACTTCTCAAGTTACAAACATAATTCACACAATTTTTATTTGTAATTCAGGTTGTTCATAACTCAGATACTGCTGCTATTTTGCTTTCAAAAGTATTATATATATATACAGGGTGAGTAAGAAAGTTCCTTCTGCAACTCAATTGACGTCACAGTGACGACACATTACGTAGGAGGTATGCCCATAGGCATACCGTGTCTAAGTGTATCGTGAACCTGCCTACATTTGTGGAGCATAGGACCGCATTTATAATTTTTGGAGGCCCTAGGCGCAACATCATTATGAGGCCTCAGAAGATCAAATCTGTTTCAGCTAATCAAATTTTATTGAAAATAAAAGTCGACATTTCTATAACAACTGATTTTAATAAAATAAAAATAACACATTAGCATATTATCCATTTGTATTAAAAATTATAAAAATAAATCCGTTCAAATTTAAATTAAAAAAAAAAAATTAATAATTAAAAATTTTTTTCTGGCTTTGGTTTTAAGCAAATTCATCTATAATGTAATCATAATTAATCGAATCTATTATTTCTGATTCGATGCATAATAACGACAGATCATTTGTTTTATTTTGATGCAAGTTGCTTCTTAAATAATTTTTTATTCGTTTCTACACTGAAAATGAGCGTTCAGCATTTGCATTTGAAATAGGCATAGTCAAAAATATTTTTAAAATTGTTTTTATGTTCAGAAAGTAGACTTTATCATTTATAAATTTATACATATTTTTAATTGAAAAATTTTCTTCCTTTATCATTAATCAAAAATTGTTTAACTTCCTCATCAAATTTTTCCGAATCAATATCAGTCTCATAAGTTTGTAAGTTGAATTTAAAAACAATGCTTTAGCATCCACCGATGAGCTATTTATTTTAGATGTACACAGTGACGTAACCAGTTTTTTTTTTTTGGGTGGGCCACACCGATGTGAAAGAACATTCTCCTGTATGAGCTTTATTAAATCGTATTTACGTAACAGACTGGAAGATCGGTTAAGCAATTTAGCAATCATGTTCATCGAGAGAAAAATCGCAAAAGCTCTCGATTTGGACAAAGTAATCGATCGTTTTGCATCATTAAGTAAAAATCATCGCATAATTTTGTATTGAGCTGATATCAAATAAATACTTATTACCAGTATTTTGAAACTATTTATTCTTTCCAGCTAATCACATTAATTTAAGCACTGCGTAAAATGTGCAAAGGACGCGTTTTTTCGCAGTTTGTAAATAAAGATTTTTATCGCTATTAGCGTGAAATTATGTGAGTTTAAATTATACTTGTGGTTTTTTTATTTTCATTTTTACGGAATACAAGGCGTCTTGGTTAATGCATTCGGTTGTAAATTTTCATTTTTACAAAACTCAAGGCGTCTTGAGTTATGTATATTTTATTTGAGGTTATTACCTAACCTTAAATAAAATATAATAAAATAATATCTCTTGCGGTTTTCATTTTTACATTTCGGGTTATATATTCAGGGTGGGCCAGAACTTTCAATGCATGGGCCATGGCCCACCCGTACATCAGTGGTGGAGAGTGTTGAATTTAAAAACGCGCCCAATGTGTTAATTTCGATCGGTTACAGCCATGTGATAAAAATACAAATCTTAGAAAACTAAGGAATAGTGATAAATTAAATTCTATTTTTATTCTCATTCTTTTACGGTTGTGCGAAATATGTAGATATAGGAAACAAAACCTCCATAGATTTAGATATAGAAAACAAAACCTATATAGGAACCTATATACCTCCATAGATATAGGAAACAAAAACTCCATAGATATGTAGATATAGGAAACAAAAACTCCATAGATTTTTATCTTGTATGTGATACGCTCACGTACACGAATTTATGCAATACAGTGGTGCCTCGCAATTCGACGTCCCTCAATTCGTCGGTTTCGCAATTCGACTTTCGCGAGATGGCACATGCGCGTGCATGGAATTGTGTGATGTCATTTGCTATTTGTCAGTTCTTTTTGGGCTAATTTGGTGTTTATCGTGTTATTTGTCTTACTTTTCAATTCTTCATTTTTCAGAAAGTAAAAAATTTGTAATAATTATTATTTTTTGAATGAAACGTAAGTATGGATTCAAAGAACTGACCAGAGGAATAATTCCGAAAAGAAGAACACTCGATTGAGCAAAGAAATGAAGAAAAAAATTGTTAAGTGCAGAAAGGTAGAACAATTAAAATGTAACTCGTATATGGCGTTCCTAGGACAACTGTGGCTACGTTTTGCAACAGAGAGAGAGAGAAGATTATGGGTGCTAGGGTGTGTGCAGGAAGACTTCATTCCAACATTCAAGGGCTAATAAATTGTGTGTTGTGGGAAGACTTCATTCCAACATCCAGGGCTAATAAATTGTGTGTTTTGTATAAAATAGTGTTTTTGTAATTTAGTGTATTATACAATAATAAAACACATGTAATAAAGTAAATAATACAGTGTATCTCTCTCACCTCACCCGTATGTTAGAGGAGTGTGATGGGGACCGATAACGAATTAATCTATTTTACATAGTCTTATATGGAGGATGGGACTGATAATGAATTAATCTATTTTACATAGTCTTATATGGGAAATAGACCGATAACGAATTAATCTATTTTACATAGTCTTATATGGGAAATAGTGTTCCCGCAATTCGACAGTTTCTCAATTCGACATTACTTCGGCGACGGTTAGTGTCGAATTGCAAGAGGAGTCCAACAATGAATTAATCTATTTTCCATAGTCTTATATGGGAAATATTGTCCGTTTCTCAAGCATTATTTCGGCAATGGATTACTGACGAATTGCGATGCACCACTGTACTACAGTTCATGTAAGTTTTATATTCTAAGAACAATATATTTCAAATGGAGGCAGGAGGTCTCACAAATTTTGCAGCAGTCTCTAATTTTTATATTAGAGGTAATAGAAGGGAATTTTTATATTATGAATATTTAAAAATAATTTTATTTTGCAACTATAAAGAGGTTGTTTTTTATATTGTTGTTTGTGAGGATTGAAGTTTTAAAATGTGGTCCCCTATAGAGTGAGGCCCCCAGCTTGCGCCTAATGGTAAATGCGGCCCTGGCTCCCATGATGTCCTCTACAATCCGGATGGATTATAGAGGACATCAGGAGCCATGCTCTACAATTCGGATTGTGTAACTGCGGTATCCATGCTCGTTATTAAAGTAAAACCTCGATTTTACGGACTATAGGGGGCAAGACTAGTCCGTAAAATCGAAGTAAAATTTTTTATAAACATATAATTAGCATTTTCAACCGTAAATCGAAGTAAAATTTTTTTATAAACATTAATTAGCATTTTCAACATACTGTACTAATTAATGAGACTTATGCCTAAAAACTGTATTATTTTACATGAGTATTTAAAAATTAAATTAAATTATTGTACATGTATGTATGTAAATGACGCATTATGCAATAAATGAGTGCTTTATTTTACAAATGCTGGTGTAAATATACTGTAGACAGTTTATGCAAATATTGTATTATTATTATTATTTATTTTATTTTTTGGGATGGTGTCCGTAAAATCGAGGTTTTTACTGTATTTAGTAAATAAAATAATAATTACTATTACTTAGTGTTATATGATAAACTGCAACATAAACAAATATATCTGAACAATCACCGTTTATTTTGTTCTATTAGATAAAAAATATGCATTTTATTCTAAAGTGTAAAACAATCAAATTTACTAGGGATAAATATTTATTAGTTAATTCATTTTCACGAGAAATTTTAGACATTTTTAGTATAGATATTTAAAATACGAGCATGAAAGACATCCAGTGCATAATCATGAAAGATGAGAAATCAGAGCGAGATAAAAAATGCGAAGAGATACAAGACGATGAATAGATCACGAGATCTATTAAATTCTGTCGCAAGATATTACTGTAACGCGATATTTTAGCGAAAGTTATAAGAAAACGTATAATTAAGCTGCACTAATATTGGAATTTCGGGAATCTATACTATCGAGTAACGATGAACGATACTAATGAAGTTAAAGTGAAAATTTTAACGGATTTTTAATCTCTCTTTAGTTTATGTTTATAAAAAAACTGTATTCCTGAACAAATTAAAATTTTCTTCTAAACAGGTTCCATGATGATTCTAAATTCTACCAATTGCTCTCTCACTTACTAATTCTATTGTGCATATGACTGTTCATTCTATTTTTTCCGACTTTCTGTTAATTGCTAGTAAACATTGTTAAAATAGAAAGAAGCTAAATTTTCGTCTTCGTTATGGTTTAATGACTGATACGGTGTATGACGATATTTTTAAAGGAAAAACTTTGAAGTATACATATAAGTATAAGCACAATTATTATTAAATATAATAAATATATATTTTCATAAAAGCAAAAATCCATTATAATATGCAATTGGTGAAATGCTAACCACAAAAAAAAGGAAATTTTCTAACAGCAGCGGTGTGTGTGTGTGCCGGATTATAAAATACTCTATGTCTAACAGATTATAAAAGTACCGAATTATAAAGTATCAAACTATAGAAAAGTACCGGATTAAATGGGTTATACGGCAAGTCGATGTTTTTGAAAAGTCGAATTTTATTTTGAAACTTGAGATTCGAATTTTGAACAATTCACAATCTCTACTTTTTATATTACATTCAACTCAAATGAAAAATAATACATCCAAACTAAGAATTCAATAAATCTAGAAATATGAAATTCCAAAAAAAAGTAAAATTAACACTGTTGTATTTATATACGCTATTGATAACTTTTGACAAAATATTTCATATGTTTATATCAATTATTATATTTAATAACTCACTTTAAGAAATTTATATAGGAAATTTAAGATTTTTTTTAAAAGTTTAATACAATTTTGAAATCAATTATTATATATAGATATAAAATTGAGTATAATATATAACTATAGATAATTAATTATAATGCATCAACAATATCACACATTAACCTATCTAAACCATGACAATCTTCTTCTTCTTGATGTTCTTTAATATGAGATATATCCATCATTTCTGAAGGTATCAGCAGATTGCAATCCATATCAGATGAATCTGGCAAATTTGCCAAAGTATTTTGTAAGATTTCAGTAACTTTTTCTAAATGTTTTTGAAATCGTTCAGTAGTCTCTAGTCTTTGTCTCTTCTGTACTTCCAACATAACACGCAATGTTTCACGTGCTTGATGAGGTCGAAATTCATTAATGAGATGATGAATGTGGATAAATAGTAGACTGATATCTTCTTTCTTTTCATCACGTTTTGAAGTATCTGGACATCGAATGAGAATATCAAGCATATCAAGAAAATTAACCAAAATTGAATGATTTAATTTTTTTAGTTCACGTTTATGATCATAATTTTGAGGATAAAGCCTTCTGATCCCTTGACTTTCCAAAGGTCTAATAATAACATCATCCGCATGAAACTGAACTCCAAACATAGAATACATATCTTGAATAGGCTTTGGAGGAGAGGGTGCACGACCCTTCTGAATGTTTTCATCTGTGTATGAATTGACATACTGCAAAGGTGGTAATGGAAGTGAACTTACTTGTGTAGATTCAGGTATCTCTGTGTTTCTATTCATCTTATTTAATGATTTATAGTTTCATTTATCTGTAAATTTATAGAAAACTAAAATTAAGAAGCAAGGAAATAATAAAATGCATTAGTTAACCTATTATGCTATACAGTAGGTGATCGGTTAACGAACATAATCCATTCTAAGACAATGTTTGTTATCCGAATTGTTCGTTAACCGATCATCGGTTTACCATAAGTTTTTATGGAAGTTTAATTAATTCGTTCTGGAGACCCAAAATATAAATAAATAAAAAACTATATAATTTCTTACTATGTTTATTTATAATTTAATAAACATTAAAATACAAGACTATGTATGTATATATTATCTATTATGTTAATTTTCCATTAAAGAATCTGTCCAATGTCGATTGCTTCTCCCTCTTCTTCAGAATTTTTCAGAAGTGATTAATAGCATTATTGTTATAGAGATCCCAAACCTATTGACCTCATCCTGGTATGGGTGCATTCTAAGACCAAAATGTTGTAAAAATCTCTCTTTAAATCTTTGATTTGTTTTGTTAAATCTCTCTCTAACCTTCTTTAATAAATCTTTGATTTGTTTTACGTTTCGAGTTCATTTTAATCAAGAAAAACTACTGTTTTCCCATCCTTACCCATATCTCCATGAACGCGCAAGGACTAAGCCTGTCATTCCGTAAGGTTAGTTAAGCTGCCATATCCATGTGAGAATTTATTCACGAGTATTTTTATCTATTTATAGAGCTCGTTACAGGCTGGCCAATATTCATGATGGGGTCAACCAGATGATTGAAGGATGAGGTTCAACGGCCTGGACTCCTCCTGAAAAATTGGAGGAGTGGGACCCGGATCCTTCAGGATGGTAAAACACAATTTTACCACGGGGCCATCTGGCTGATTTGTCATTCCGTCAGTCCGCGGGTCCCACAGTTTGTTCTGTGAAGTGTTATTATCCGATCATTTCGTCAGTCCGCGGGTCCCACAGTTTGTTCTGTGAGATGTTCGTTATCCGAATGTGTTCGTTAACCACAAAATCTTTCGCGAAAGTGTTCGTTATCCGAATTGTTCATTAACCGATCACCCACTGTATCATTTTAATTTGTGAATAAGCACATTTTTAAAAAATTGAATCAATGATAGCACAATATCAAAGTAACTTTTCATTTACAGCTACAATTCAAAAGTAAAGATACTTTATACAATACTTAATTTCAAAATTCTATCTTCAAAGCTGACATAGAATGAAGCTTATTATAAATATTCTGCTAAACCATATTTACAAATTTTAAGCTGTTTTTGCAAAAGTGGACAATTTCAAACTGTAAATTTATCTTAATTTAATAGAAGACAGCTGAATATTTCAAGAATAATTAACCAAATATAAATTTCTTTAGTGAAAAGGTAATATTGTATTATAGCATCAATTTTAAGATTTAATAATAATATTGTTGATACTACATTATGGAATTTAATGATAAATTAAAAATATTTGAATTAGATTTTTATAAAATTTCTCTAAATGCTATCAATAACATATATAGTAATATATGTAGTAGTGCTACATATATTACTATATATGTTATTGATGTTATTTGATAAATAGCATTACTATATATACAGGGTGATTCAAAAAAATGTATACACACTAAACTGTCTTAGAAAATTTATTTTCCTACCTACAAGTTTAAATTTCTGAGAAAAGAAGAACTACAGTCCAATTGGAAAAATAAATGTACTTTCTAGTCAAACTGAATATTCCAAATGGTTAAAGTAAATGTTCAAAATGGTGCTCTTCAGCATTGATACATTTCTCAGTATGAGTCACAACTGATTCCGTACTTCACACCAAAATGTCCAATGGGATTTCTGCACACAGTACTTGAAATTCATCCCAAAGTATGTCCAAGTTATGTGGTTTACAACAGTAAATCTCATCTTTTAATGTGCCCCATAAGAAAAAATCAAGCAACGTAAAGTCTTATTTTATTAATTTATAATAATTTAATAATTTTATAATAATATATAAGTATAAAAATAATAGTTTTGTACTTAACACGTACAAAACTATTATTGTTTGTCAGAATTAATATTAAATAAATAGGCTTATTAAAAAATAATATACAATTTTGCTGGTTGGAAATCTATCTGTTAACATAAGCTTTTGAAATTTATGTTCTGATAAACTGTGTGTATCAAATATCTGTTCTAATCTGAAGTATTCATTTCAGATCCATTTGAAGTTAGGTGTGATAAACTTAAAAATAATCATGTTTTTGTTAAATGATCAACATTGTTAATTAAAAATCTTATGAACATAAACTGTTTTTAAGCCTACATTCAATGGGATGATAATCAAATAGATTAATAAGAGTGATGCTATCTATGAGTTAATAACCAAATTAGTAATTTATAGTTGGTGCCACTCTTAGTTTAATTATTAATTTATTTCTTAATTCAGAGACTAACACTAATCCAAATTATTTGAAATTATTAAAATTCCAATATAATTAAGGACTTTTAGGCAGTATTAGGAATCTATTTAAATGCTATGAAGCAATCTGTTTACATTTAACAAAACAGACTTATTAGGTCTATTGAGTAATGAAAGAATATGCCAAGTTTATTTGTAATATATAATTTTCTAAACATATTCAAGCCTGTTTGTACAGTAGTTAATAATTAATAATTTCAAATGTATTTAAATATATTCCCATATTTTTAATAATAGAATTAATAAAGATGATAAATCTTTGAATAAATATAATGGACACCATCTTGATAAAGAGAATATAAAAATCTATTCATTACTTCAAAGTTTATACGAAGTGGACATCTACACAATATGGCAGTCTTCTAAATTTTGCCTTTCTTTTACAAAAACAGAAATTGATATAATTACAGATACTTCCATGTAGTATTTACCAAATAATGCCCTTCTAGATCAGTGTTTCCCAAACTATGTTCTGTGGAACACCAGTGTTCCATAAAAAAATTATGAAAATTATGCCTCATATGATTTTAAATGCTGTGCCAAGTTGAAGCTGGAGTCTCTAGTTTATTTTACTATTTTCATATGTTTTGTTTTACATAATTACAATTTGATAATAAATGTTTGTTTTGTTTCTTAACTCTGATGCCTAATTTATGCTTGCCTAATTTATTTATTATTAATATCTATCTATACCAGGGCTGTCCAACCTGCGGCCCAGCGCTGTAATGAATGTGACCCAACATAAAATCGTAAACTTCCTTAAAACATTGAGATTTTTATGTACTTAATGAAATTTTTATTATTTAAAATACCTATTTCCATTTTATAAAATATTTCTTATTTCAGTGATTAAAACTTCTTGACACACACAATGATTTTTAAAAATTTCTGAATGAAAAATCAAAGAATATTATGCTACAACATTTCTGCTTATCTGTCATGGTGGATATTGTATATTGTACATTGTACATTATTTACTAACTTTTTTGCTTAACAACTATCATTACAATTAGTTCATTTTATGTGTAGCCCCAGATAATTTTTTATTTCCAAATGTGGCCCAAAGAAGCCAAAAGGTTGGACACCCCTGATTTATATTATAAAATAGCCAAGAATTTCCATAAAAATTTTAGGATTTGTGAATGTTCCATCATAGAAAAAGTTTGGGAAATGCAGTTCTAGACTGCTCATTTTATACATCTGAGATACCATAGAGTAAAAAATGCTGTTTGGCTGCTGGTACATAGTGGATGTAAGCTGCCATAACAAGCATATTTATGCCTGAAGCTGATATGAACAAACCAATTGCACTGCTAGCTATGTAATGATATGATACATATCTAATTTACACCACGATAAATATACAGGGTGATTCAGAAAAAGTTGTGCCAAAATTTATAGACTTGTAGAGGATGAAATTTTGAATAAAAAAGTCTAGTCACGTTGTTTGATTTGAGGCTCTGTTTAAAAGCTATAACATGCAAAAGTTTTGTGATGTCATTTCTGGTTCAGTCAGAAATTATTTTAAAAATATGTTTATTTACATTTTTTAAATCAGCTATAAATTTTAACTACTTAAAAAGTATCCTAAAAAATTTAGAGCATAGAGAACAGATTGTTTATTAAATTAGCGACCGATTATTTAAATAAAATATAATTGTTTTTACAAATGTAGCATTCGTTTTCAAACATAATCATTTTCAAATGTTAAATTGCTGTTCAGAATGTGTTGTAAAACAGTTATGTTTTATTTAAATAATCGATCACTAATTTAATAAACAATCTGTTCTCAATGCTCTAAATGTTTTTAGGATACTTTTTAAATAGTTAAAATTTATAGATAATTTTAAAAATGCAAATAAACATATTTTTAAAATAATTTTTTACTGAATCAGAAATGACCTCACAAAACTTTCGCATGTTATAACTTTTAAACAGAGTCTCAAATCAAAAAATGCAACTAGACTTTTTTATTCGAAATTTTATCCTTTAAAAGTCTGTAAATTTTGGCACAACCATTTTGAATCACCCTATATTATATACAGTATATATATATATACTGTATATAATAGACTTATTATGTGCATTAATGTTGTACATTTTATTTTTAGTTTCATGCCATCTCACTCTAGTTTCTTGCATTGTGTATCTCCATGAAATTTAAATACATATTTCATGCCGTATTTTTTAATATAAACTTCAGACTCCCCAACCATTTATTACTGTACAGCATTTTTTTTTATTGTCTGTCGTTTATTAGTGTTGTTATTGTATTATAATATATTACATTGTGTTTAATACTGTATTAGTTGTAATGCAATGCTCTAAGTATTTTGGCTATTTATGCAATACAGTATAGCTAGTGTACTATAGTATATATTATAGATTTGCATTATGTGAAATTCAAATAATGTCCTCTTATATGGAACTTATCCTGAACATTAAGTGGTGCATTCCTGTACTATATTATCTTGATCTCTCTCTCATAATAACAATGCAGTAATGGATAAATTTTTATGAAATTCAGCATGGAAATCATATTTTTATTAAAAATAATCTCAACGCCATATTTTTTCCACCAAATCTTTTAAATTATCATCAAAATGGTAAATAAATTAAGTAATTCTGGAAAGGACTAATCTGAACAATTACTTAATTTTTATCATATTTATTTAAGTAGCATTAAAATATTTTCCTTAATCAGTGTATGAAAACATTAGTCAGTCACTCCTATTTATGTGACCCTTAGTTATCCAATTCTGGATTGTCTGATGCCTCTTTTTGAGATCATATCAAATGAAAAGTATTATATGCTTAGTCATAAAAATATCATACAAGATAATAATGAAATTATCAATATCAGAAAATAAATGATTATAAAGTAATAAATAAAATAACTGAAATTTTTTCCTCCTGGTTATCTGCACTGTCATTTATTCAGTTGGATTGATTGTCTTGTAATAAAAGGGATTATATTATATATAATGTAATAAATGTGATGAATATTTAAAGTTTTTAATTATTGTTGTAATAAAATTAAAAAATAAAAAATAAATTTTAATATTTCAGATGCATCTAATCCTTTAGTAAACATAGCAGATTTGACGGTATTTGGAAGCAATGATGATGATCCCTACATAACTTTAAAGGATAAGGTAATTTATTTCTCTAATATATGCTGTGCTAAAACTATATGGAGTTAATTAGATTAATTCAAATAAATGCTTTATTCCTGAGAAGTTTTATACATTAGGAGGATGACACTGACGATGATGAAGATTTCCACATTCGACCAACAGATAATCTAATTGCTGTTGGTAGAGTACATGAAGACTGTAGTGTATTAGAAATATATGGTAAGAAACACTGATTGAAAATAACAAAGCTGCTTTTATTTGTCATTTAATAACAAACATTTCTGTTTTAATTTCTAAATTGTGATAGTTTATAATGAAGAGGAAGATGATTTATATGTTCATCATGATACAATTCTACCAGCCTATCCACTATCTCTAGAATGGTTAAACTTTGATCCAAGTGATGACACTCCTGGTAAATATATAATTTTTTTTGCATTAATAATAGTATTATCTTGGCAAAGAATTAGTCTTAATGAATTAAAATTAATTTCAGGAAATTACATAGCTGTTGGTGATATGACACCTGTTATCCGAATTTGGGATGTTGATGTAGTAGATGCTCTTGAACCAGCTTACACTCTTGGGAAAACTGCAAAGAAGAAAAAGAAAGCTAAAGTGAATTTTAAAAAATTCTATTTATTTATTTTGTGATTATAAAAATATTGGAAAACTAAGAAATCATATTTTTTTTATATTCTGATAATATCTCAGAATATATTTGAAAATATTTTTAAAGTTGAAGAAATACAGTTTTTTGAAACTTATTTTTGATAATTAAATTAAAATGAATATTTTTTGATTAAATGTGAAACATTGCTTGTTTTAAAGTATAATATATTTTTGTAATCAGTTAAAAATTTTATTTTAAATTTTAGTCAAAATATTGTGGCCATTCAGAAGCTGTTTTGGATATTTCTTGGAACAAGCATATTAGGTAAATTAATAGATCAATTTATATAAATAGAAATTGACACTTTTAATAATTATCATCAATTTTTACAATATACAGACATAATTTGGCTAGTGGTTCAGCAGATTATACTACACTTATATGGGATATATCAGAAGAAAAGCCTATTACTAAGTTTGAAAAAAATTCAGAAAAGGTAAATTTTTGTCTATATTTTTGATTTTATTAAAAACAAAAAATTTAGAAACAAAAAGTTATATTCCTTTCTTATTTTTTTGGCAGGTTCAGTCTGTTCAGTGGCATCCATTTGAAAGTCATATTTTACTGACTGGAAGCTGTGATAAGTAATAATTCTATATAATATATAGAATTCCTATTTATACAGGCATACCTTGCAATTATATAGTGATTAGGTTCCAGACCATCAATGTAAAACGAAATGCACTTTTTTTTATTTGCTAGTGTACATAAAAGTATAAAATATATTTACATCATAATTCATTAAGTGGCAATAGCACTAGACCTAAAAAATTCAGCCAGATGGCTGCACTGTAAAGCAAGGTATGTCTGTATATATTTTCATGTTTATGTATTTGAACAATATAAGAAATATTCAAATAACACACATTTTTAGTAGGAACTTTATTATGAAAATCTTTGGGATAACTTTTTAAACCCCAATATGGAACAAATTAAAATATATAATGGAACATAAGGAATTCTGCATTCCAAACATGAAAAATTAATTTAAATTTAGCATTCACATATAGAAATTAAATACAGAAATACCTCGATTATCGCGGTTATTGTTACCACGAAAAATACCGTAATAATCGAATCCGCGATAATCGGGATAAATAATGCATGTAAAATTCTTCTAGCTGGCTCAGCTTTCTTTCCATACTAACTTATCAAACCGCATAAAAAACTCTCAAATAACTGAAGATTACTACAGAAGATGGTATATTGTAATGTTTAGGGATAGGGATGTGTGGTTTGTTTGATTAATGATATATAAATATGTACTTTCTTTGAGTATTGCTTATCCTCTCATGAGAATATGAAAATGATGAGATGATGATAATGTCATTAAATTATTGAATAATATGATATGTAAGTTACCAGAAAGTTATTAACTGATTATGGAATGTAATCTTCATATTACATATGTAATTTTTCAAAAATCTTTAATTTTTGTAACTGATTTTGTCAATTATGGATAATTTAAAAAACTAAATCATTTAATAATAAAAATGACAATATGAATTTTTATTTGCTATTAAATAATTGGTTCATTAATTAAGCAGTTTATATATGTATGTAATGGGATAGTTGTATTTCAAGGCAATGCCAGAATTTTTAAAATTTCCTATAAAGACTTCTGTAAATCCCATCATATATATATATAAAAAATATGCCTGTATTATGATTAGATTTCATTTTGTATCAAATCTTCATTTTATTATTTAATAATTTAACCAATCTCATGATAAATAATTGAATATTTCAGAACTGTGGTAAAAATTACTATTGGAAAATCTCAAGCTTTATATTCAAGTCAAAATAGAAAAGGAAAAGGAAGAAATTCAGCTCTTTTGACAATTGGCCCCATTAATTTTGATATTCCTCAGCATCCAGTTGCTCTCCATGGTATGATGACACGAAGTAGTCGTCAGTTATCAACTACATTACAGGAATTAAGAGCCACTCGTCAACCTTCAAGAACAAGGTTAGGAATAATTATTTTAACAATTAATTTTACTTATGCTTTTTTCAATGAAACTTATATGTATCATTTTTGTAAAGTCGACAGATAGATGAACTTGGACCAACTGTAACCCATTCTCCTCAACCTCCTTGGGACATGACAACACATCATAGAGTTAATGCTGATGCTCAGGAACTTATTAAACCTATAGTCATTCATTTTAGTATTATTTTAGATAGCTTAACAATTGGAGCAGCACTGTTACCTTCATTATGTGCTCAATATCAGGTAAACTGATTTATTTATGAAAATAAGCATTTTAATACATAACAAAATGTGTTGATTCTTTCATTAGAGTAAGAAAATTAAATGGTATAAAATGAGTTACTAACTACATCCTATATTAGAAATGGACACTTATTTTTATTGATCTTTTTAAATGTTATAAAAATGGTTCATATTTTTGTGACATAATCTCCTAGAATATCATTTTCAATCAGATTTATTAATATAGGTAACCCATATATGACATTGTTTCCTACAATACTGTTTTGTTCTAACCCAATTAGAAAATTATAGAAACCCTCATATGACATTGTACTTCTGCAACATGGGTTTTACTTACATTACATTTACTCTCCTACTACACAAAACATTTTCATTAATTTTTATAAATCCACACTATGGACTCACAATACACATATAAAATGCAATCTTTGGGAAATACTTTGCTAAAATTAGTCATAAATGCAATTTCACTAGTTTGCTGTGAGAAGGATGATATGCAGTCTATTTTTTATTTTGATTTGAAATTGAGTTAATTGTCAACCATTGAGCATTTTATGTTCCAGACATTCAGTTCTTAGATAAAAAGTAAGTTTTATTCTTCAATAGAGACTAGTGAAGAGTTAATAAGCTTTTAATGAGTTACTAACTACATCCTATATTAGAAATGGACACTTATTTTTATTGATCTTTTTAAATGTTATAAAAATGGTTCATATTTTTGTGACATAATCTCCTAGAATATCATTTTCAATCAGATTTATTAATATAGGTAACCCATATATGACATTGTTTCCTACAATACTGTTTTGTTCTAACCCAATTAGAAAATTATAGAAACCCTCATATGACATTGTACTTCTGCAACATGGGTTTTACTTACATTACATTTACTCTCCTACTACACAAAACATTTTCATTAATTTTTATAAATCCACACTATGGACTCACAATACACATATAAAATGCAATCTTTGGGAAATACTTTGCTAAAATTAGTCATAAATGCAATTTCACTAGTTTGCTTTGAGAAGGATGATATGCAGTCTATTTTTTATTTTGATTTGAAATTGAGTTAATTGTCAACCATTGAGCATTTTATGTTCCAGACATTCAGTTCTTAGATAAAAAGTAAGTTTTATTCTTCAATAGAGACTAGTGAAGAGTTAATAAGCTTTTGAGAATATTTTTTTAAAATAAGTAGTATTAGTCCTATTATGGAGTCATTATTAACATTTTTAAGTCATTTTAGCTTATTAAATTAAATAAAAATCCAATGCAAATGAAAGCTGTTATATCAGAATATATTATTCCAAATCAATATATTTCTCAGAAAATAGTCTTAGCAAAGTGATATCTTAAAAGGATAGAAATACATAATTATAGTACAGTTCTATAGTAGTTTTTAGAGAAATTGTCTGAGATTGATCTGTTGGAATGGACACAGTTTTTATAAAGTTATACTTCTCAGTTAAAATAGAACTTGCAACACTAGTAAAATTTGTTGTTACACAATTATAGTCATCATGCCGGCCATCTGCAGCACATTAGAAAGTATACTTTGTAATGTGCTTCTCTTTTGAATTAAATGCTAAATAACCAAAAATAAATTAATTTTGATGGTAGAGTAATTATTATTATTATTATTATTATTATTATTTTTCTAGAATGCGTTTCTAATATTGAGATTGACTATATACAGGGTGAAGAAAAACTTTGTTGTAAAACTTTGAATACAATGAAACAAGTTGAAAATGCCTAAAGAACATATGGTCTAAATGGCACCATTTTCTAGTTATAACCCTTTAAAACTAGCCAATCACCATTGAGTACACAAAGCGTCACAATGCATCACATTGCCAAGATGCATCACTCAACTTCTTTTTTCTAACATTGAGATTGACTATATACAGGGTGAAGAAAAACTTTGTTGTAAAATTTTGAATACAATGAAACAAGTTGAAAATGCCTAAAGAACATATGGTCTAAATGGCACCATTTTCTAGTTATAACTCTTTAAAGCTATCCAATCAGCATTGAGTACACAAAGCGTCACAATGCATCACATTGCCAAGATGCATCACTCAACTTCTTATAGTAGTAAATAGGAAAGTGACGCAATGCGACGCGTCTTGGCAATGCAACGCATCATGACGCTTTGTGTAGTCGATGGTGATTGACTAGCTTTAAAGAGTTATAACTTGAAAACAGTGCCATTTCATTAAACATTTTCGACTTGTTTCGAGGTCCTCTATCAGTACACAAAATTTTACGAGTTTTGAGGTCCTCTATCGGTACACAAAATTTTATGACGAAGTTTTTCTTCATCCTGTATATACAGTCAATCTCAATGTTCATATATATATAGATATATATAGTCAGTGTCAATGTATATATATACACAGTCAAACCCCATATAATTCAGTACTTCTACAATGCAGTTTTACTCTAACATATTTATTGTATTTCATCAAATTTAACATACCATTGATTGCTTGATGCAGTATTATTTCCAGCACCATTAAAATAAAAATTAAATTAAATTAATGAAGAGTTTATTTCAAATAAATAAAATTCACAAGAATATAATTAATTTGCTATGCATGAAAATATAGAAATGTGATCATTTCTCTAAAGATGAATGATTATCTTGGTAATATAAAATTATGATCTGCCATTCTGTTTTTATATTTTTTCTGCATACATAATTACTTTGTTTCAGTCAAGCATCATAACATAATTTTCTTAAAAACATTTTAAATTTGTTAATGAGAAATTTAAATATCAGTAAAATTCAACCTGTCTATATCACTAAAAATAAACAAATGTCAGTGTTCCAGAATCACTATTCTGATGATGTAAAGTTAAAACTTGCATAAGCATGACTGCCATGTGGTTAAGATAATATTGCTACTATTGTTATACCAGTAATTGCAATAAATTTTAATTATTCATGGACGTTGATTGTAATATTTCACTCTAAGCATTTTCACTACTATTCAGTTATAAGATGCCATTGATTGTAAGATGCACCTTGATTTCAGAAATGACAAAATGTGAAAAAATGTGCATATGATAGAAAATTTCAGCAACCTTTGCACAATACTGTATTTATAAAACATGGTTTTGCTTTAACATGATTTAGAATTTACAGTAAACTTTAATTCTGTATAATATGGTTTTACATTCATCATCAAGCTCCCTCCCATTTCTATATGGGGTCGCTGTTTTTGATGAGCTTTCATTACATGAGATTTTATAGGAACCTAATTACCATGTTTTATTAGGGTTATCTGTATATGTTTGTTTATAAATTTTTTCATAAGTCTGTTAAAAATAATAAGTACAAACAAATAAATGTAAAAGCATTTCATTTAAGTAACTACAGAAGTAGAAATATTATCACTGTTCCTTAAGTAACATATTCAGCCATCATATATGGAAATTTTGTAGTACTGACAATATTCAATAATAGCAAACAATGCAAATAACAAAAATATTTAATATATCACTTAATACATCACAATTGGATATGCATTAGTGAATTACAATTATGAATCAGTTATTCTGTTGCTCTAAACAAAATTGTAATAATTTAAAAAGTTATCCCAAATAAGCTAATTAATGATTTTGCAGTCAGAAAAACAAAGAAATACATTTCTAGTATATACCTAGTTTTACCTATTTTTGGTTTTGATGCAATAATTGACACATATTTCTAAATTCTGGCAAACTTATAAGATGATGCAATCAATTTTCCACTGCTATATATTGAGATTATTTAACATAACACTATAATTAATTTTATTGTAATTTTCATTTATTTTAAGTATCAGTTTTATTCAATGTTAAATTAATGTAATAGTATTGTATTTCAAAATAATATATTTATACAAGGAATCACAAAGCATATTAAGCAGGAACAAATACGAAATTTATTATTAGTTATTCACTACATATACTAATAAATTTTGTATTTGTTCCTGTTTAATATGCTTTATGGATTCCTTGTATTTTTTTATAGGCAGCAGAACTTGGGTATTTATGATTAATATAGATATATATTATTTAAATAAGTAAATAAAACAGCACTAAAAAGCAAGTATAAGTTTTTAATTGGGTATACATTTTCGGGCAATAACTGCCTCTCTTCAGTACCATATAATAAGCATAAAGTTTTCATAAAATATTTAAAAATAAACTTTATGCTTATTGTATGGTACTGAAGAGGGGCAGTTATTGCCCGAAAACGTTATACAAATGTTGAAAGTTCAACTACCAATAAAGCACAAATAGCAGTAAAATTAAATAAGTTTTTTAATAAAATATACCGAAAACGTTATTACTGTATATTTTATTAAAAAACTTATTTAATTTTACTGTTATTTGTGCTTTATTGGTAGTTGAACTTTAATCATATGATAAGTACGCAATATTTTAGTTTTACAGAATTGATAGAAATGTTCAATTATAAATAACAATAATAAGAGAGAAAATTCATAAATATTCAGAACAAGCACCTTAGTGTTAAATTTGGTATGTGTAATTATACAACAGACTGAATTCAGTATAGAATCAGCAATGTAAAACTCATTTTGATCTTGATTAATTTTTGACTCTTGTTCTCTTTCACAAATCTTTCCATTAATTAAAGAAGTTATGTCTGGATTAGGACTTTGATTTTTTATTATATTTCAATGATTCCTATTCAATATCTATGCCATTTTGATCACTTCTTATAAATGTTATCTATTATTGGCTAAGTGTCAGTTAATTATGTTTTCAATACTGTAGAATTATGCTATGACTCTTAATGCTTTCTTAGAATATGCCAAAATCTAATTATTTTCCTGTTACAAATCCCATTTATATAGGTCTAAAACAAATTAATACAGCACAATTCATTGATAATTAATATTATTAATAATATCCTTCTAATGTCACAATAAAGTACTTTTGAGGTACTTGGCAGAAGAAAGAGATGGCTGCAGTTTCAATTATTCTTTGTGCTAATGAATTAATAGTGTCCACATTTTCATTTGTAGCAAATCATAAACCAATTAGAGAATCACATCTCAGCAATACTGAATCCCAAATATGCTTATTAATATCTCTTCAATAATATTTGTCACTTACTGCAACTGACAACTGGCTATCAATAATGCTTAGTATCAGGGGAGATTAGGAATATCAAATCGAACAGGTTATTTTAAATTTTTAATGTCCCTAGTATCTCTAATATATACTAGACTGATAAGAAAGAAATAAAAAATAAATTATCAATATTTTAATATTTTATTATACAAAATATTTATAAAAAATTAAAAAGAAGAATAAAAATATTTAAATCATAAAATAAAGAAGAGTTCTCTTTGACTATGATTAATAATAATAAATCAGTTCTAAATGAAAATTACATTTAGTAGCCTACATGAATACAAAGCTTATAAAATATACAAAATACAATTTCAAATTATAAAATATAATACAGGTTTCTTTGTCAATGATAGCAGATAATACAAATCAATTCTAATCAATGATTACATTTAATAATCACCAATCACTTTACCTTAAAAAAACCCACACTTTTTTAAGATATTGGTACACACCAATACCTGAAAAAAGATTTCTACACAGAGGCATATTTAATGGCGGGCACACTGGTGCACACCCGGGGCCCGCAAAACCCCAACTTTACACATTTTTCTAATGCGATTATAATTACCTACAAGTTTTCAATTAATATTAAAACCTGATAGTATTTTTATATTTGCTTATTTTCATTAACAACCAAAGTCCAAATATAATGACAAACAATTACCATATGTCAAATACGAATACTGAACTGGCAACACTGCGAAAAGTATTTAGTAACCTACTTCACCTTTTGCTACTCAAAATATAAATAGTACATAATATGTTTTATTTATTTAAAAATATGGTCAATATGTAATTTTATTCCCTTAATTCTCTCTTTTTTTAAGGGGCCCAATATTTCCTTCTGCGCCTGGGGCCTCAACCGGTCTTAATCTGCCACTGTTTCTACATAATTCACTTTTTCTACTAAGTAATTTATGACTTTTTTCATTTATTTTCTTCAAAATAATTTTTTCAATAGCAATAAGCATAAAAGCTTCTAAATGATATTGTGATAAAGTACTGAAATGATTTAATATACAGTGAAACCTCGCTCGTGCGTTCCCGTATCGTACGACTTTCCCGCTTTAAACGTCTATTTTCGGAAGTCCGAGCATTTTCCTATACATGCAATGTAAAACTTTCCCTCTTCCTACGTTTTAATTATATAACTTTTTTATTATGACGTCATCAGAGTTTCCGGTTTCGTGCGTTTTCCCGGCTCGTTCGACTTTTCGGGCCAGTCCCCGAAAAGTTTCAAAATCGGGGTTTCACTGTATATTGTAATTTGGAGAAAGATCTTTTCACATGAAATCTGTAAAATTCAAAACATTAATATTTATTACATGCAATAAAAAATTTATAAAAAAAATATATCCAATTTGTATTAATGCTTACAATTTCATATAATTTGTTATTACAAATTACATGAAATTGAAAGCAATAATACAAATTATTATATGTAAATAATAGTTGTAATAAAAATTATATTTTTATCATATAAAATGAAACAAATATTCAATAAATGACAATTCAAAATGAATAAACTTTTTACTAGTGTAAAATATTTGTAAAATTATCATCATTTCAGTTCATCATACCACCTGATGAGAAAATATTTGATTGTGTAATAATTTTATAAATATTTTACATATTAAAAAGTTTGTTTATTTTTTATTCATCATTTATTATATATTTAGTTTATTATTTATCATGCAGAGTATCTTCAACCTCAGTAATAAGGTTAAAAGTATAAGTATTATTTTTTTTATTCCTTATCAACATTTTAATATATAATAGAATTAGCTGATCTGGTACCTGGAGATTTTTAAGATCACTAAGCTTCTATCCATCACTTGCTAATAAATTTTGAACCAAGTACCGGTAATAGATTTTCATGAAATTTAGTATTTGATATTCCACTTCAAAGTAATCTCAATACAATTTCATTTATACTCTACCTTCAATCATTTGAAAATGGTTCAAAAATGGTGAACTTTCAAATTTCTGAGTTACTCTGTTAATATATTCTTATTTATTTATTGACAAAATAATTAAGCCATTTATGATGATCTCTATGACATCAATTTGCTCTTTATAGTAACTGTTTAAAAATGATGGACATTCAAATTATGAAGTTTCTTCTAATTATTTTTACTTATTTGATTGAATTTTATGAATTTTAGTAAAGTGATTAAGATTTTAATGTTAAATTAGATGCAAGTTTAATTAAACTATATAGATTCAACCATTTAAAATTTTCAGATGTTCAATTTTGAGGTTTCTCTGTAATAATTACAGAACTGTTTAGTAGATTTTTATGGCATTCAACATATGGATTATGTTTTTCACAATAATTTTGACAGTATATATTTTTTCTGACAGTTTTCTTTCTGACATGTTTTTTTTTATTTTAAGATATTATTTTGTAACTGAATCTATTTTTTTTGTAAAATCTTGTTTTAGAGTGATTAATAAATTGCTATTATGTTGACATATATGTATTAATTTAAATTATCATAATTTTCATTAAACCAGTTAATAATCTTGATAGCAGTCATTTTATAGATTATAATATCTATCAATCCTATAATGTACTTTCAATATCTATTTTATAATATTGATTTAAATGTGCAAATTAAAAACAATATGAATAAATTTACAGAATTATAGCTGAAAAAAAAAAAACTTCATTTATACATTATATTGAATTGTATAACAAAGTGCTTAATGGAACTTTAATTGATTATTTATTTACTATCTTTATAATTTCAAATACTGTGTGTAATTTTTTTTGTTTAAAATTTTTTATTTGGAATTTTTTTTTAACAATATTTGATAACTGATTATAAAATTATGTGAATTATTTTTAAATAAGCATCTAATTTGAAATTATACTATTTAAGAAATAACTTTAATTATTTAATATCTTACAGCTAATTAGTAACAAGAGTGAGTGTTATATACAGTCAAACCTCTAAGCCGCCACCATTGGTTCGAAGGTCCTCTCTGGCGATAAAGGAGGGTGGCGGTTTATGGAGATTCCTCTCTGGCGGTAAAGGAGGGTGGCGGTTTATGGAGGGTTAATGGTAACAAGAAAACATGTATAGACTAAATGACATTGTTTCATTTAATTAAAGGTGATTATGGAGGGTTAATGGTAACATGTGAGAAAACATGTATAGACTAGAGTGCATTGTTTCATTTAATTAAAGATTGATCAGAAATAAATTGCTGAGTAGCAGAAGGATTTTTATTTTTATAGCAATAAATTGCTGAGTGACATTGTTTCATTTAATTTAAGATGATCAGAAATAAATTGCTGAGTAGGCAGAAGTATATTTTCTTTTTATATTCACAAATTAATTTCGTGAACATCTAATGTCGTTTTTGACATTTTTCCGAGTAAGAAACATATTTATATTCACAAATTAAAATCTTTTCGTGAACATCTAATGTCGTAGGTGATCAGAAATAAATTGCTAAGTAGCAGAAGGATTTTTATTTTTATACACAAATTAAAATCTTTTCGTGAACATCTATGTCGTTTTTTGTTGACATTTTTCCGATTCTTTTCGTGAACATCTAATGTCGTTTTTGACATTTTTCCGATCGTGAACATCTAATGTCGTTTTTGACATTTTTCTGAGTAAGAAACGTGAACATCTAATGTCGTTTTTGACATTTTTCCAAGTAAGAAACAGCAACGATACTCACAACAGTTGATTTATAAAAAATGGTTTAAAATGTTCTTCTTTTTCCGCAAAGTCGAGGTTATGATTCTCCAGTCTTCTTCTATTTTAAACGGTTAAGTAAGAAACAGTAACGATACTCACAACAGTTGATTTATAAAAAAACGGTTTAAATCTTCTTCTTCTTCCGCAAAGTCGAGGTTATGGCTCTCCAGTCTTCTCCTTCTTCTTCCGCAAAGTCGAGGTTATGGCTCTCCAGTCTTCTCCTGCAATGATACTCACAACAGTTGATTTATAAAAAACGGTTTAAACTGTTTTCTTCTGCAAAGTCGAGGTTATGGCTCTCCAGTCTTCTCCTATTTTTCCGCAAAGTCGAGGTTATAGCTCTTCAGTCTTCTCCTATTTTAAATGGTTACGCAAAGTCGAGGTTATTGCTCTCCAGTCTTCTCCTATTTTAAACGATTATTTTGTAAGGTTATGGCTCTCCAGTCTCCTATTTTAAACGGTTATTTTGTAAAAATCCCCAAAGTCGAGGTTATCACTCTCCAGTCTTCTCCTATTTTAAACGATTATTTTGTAAAAATCCGTTTAAAGTTTTGGAATAGCTCATTTTGAAAGGGGATTTGAATAGTCACAGGATCGAGATTACAGTCTAATAAATGTTAATTTAGAATAGTCACAGGTGCGAGATTACAGTCTGATAAATATTAACAGATAAATTATTTAATTGCCATCTTCTCTAGTGTTTCTATTTGTGTTGATTGACCTTGCTATTCGATTGTGTTGGTGGTTTAAACAATTGATTTGTCTACTAATGAAATGGTTTTGCCTCCAGAAGAGTGGCGGTTGGCGATTAGTGAGGTGGCGGTTTGTAGAGGGAATTTCATGTTTTAACATATAGGAGGAGATTTGTTATTGTAAGTGGCGGTTGGCGATTAGTGAGCTGGCGGTTTATAGAGGGAATTTCATGTTTTAACGATTGGTGATTAGTGAGGTGGCGGTTTATAGAGGGAATTTCATGTTTTGTTTTGTCTACTAATGAAATGGTTTTGCCTCCAGAAATGAGTGGCGGTTGACGATTATTGAGGTGGCGGTTTATAGAGGGAATTTCATGTTTTAACATATTTTATACTAATGAAATGGTTTTGCCTCCAGAAATGAGTGGCGGTTGGCGAGGTGAGGTGGCAGTTTATAGAGGGAATTTCATGTTTTAGCATAAAGGAAGAGATTTGTTATTTGCTTTCATCAGGCAAATAACAAGGGTGGCAGTTTATAGAGGGGTGGCTTAAAGAGGTTTGACTGTAGTATATTAAATAGGTATTAATAAAATTGTAGCACCAATATTAATATTGCATTTTAGAATCAAAATATAATGTTAGTAGTGTTTGCACAAATGATAATAAAACTGTATTATTGTTTAGCATAAGGATTAATAGAACTGAAGAAATTATTCATTGAATTAAACTAGAGTTTAATTCAATGAACGAAATATATTAAAGAATTAAACTAGAGTTTAATTCTTTAATATATTTTGATGTGAATTTAATAAGATTTGCTTCTATATAAAATTCTGTAAAATAAATAACAAATTAAAATGTTAAAATATTTTTATTTTTTTAAAATTTAAATGATTTACTTATTTATTCAAGTAATATTGTGTTTTTAATGTAATAATATAAAATTATTCAAAAAATATTATATATGAATTCATTTTTATATTTTAATAAAAATTAAGAAAATACTTAATTATTAAAACAGCAATCAATAATGTAAGAAATAAAGACCATATGAAATGTCTGTACAATTAGCAAAAAGTCTTACATACATAAATCAGAAAAAATATGAACAGTTCATTTTGAAATACCTCTTACTTTAAGTATAAAATAAAAGTAAATAAGTCAAATAAGTATGATAAATCATTTATTAAAAAATGTTTTTGGCTGAGGCAGGCTATTTGGATAGCAGAAAACATTTTTGAATAAATGATTTATCTTACTTATTTGGCTTATTGTTTACTTTTATTTAATATGAACAGTGTTTCTGTTTTATATAATATGATTGAAATTATAAATAGTTGACATATTTATTTGTTGTATATTATTTAATCTAAGTTAACTATATAAATATTACAATATAAATAGAATATAAGTTTATTTTCATATGGATTATTAGTTTTTGTTCATATATAGATTTAAACCATAAAATGATTATTTTTTATCAGATGGTATTTTATACAAATTAAATGATGTCAGTAAATCTTAAAACTGATGATTCAAATAACAGATCAATGTGAAAAGTAATCAGTTATTCAAAATTTCTCACATTCTGTTTTTCCACATAGCAAACATAAGGATTATCATTTATTATAATAAGAAATTACATACAGAAAATACATTTTTACAAAAATCAAATGTAAAAATTTCTTAAAATTATACAGTTTAATTTGTTTTTTTTTAATTATATTTTAGTTGCAGATTGTATGACTGAAATTAAATCATAAGATAGCCAAAATTATTGTACTAATGGATATTTCACAAATTAATATCACAAAATAATTTCAGAAAATATAATTAATTTTTCAAAAATTTATTAATTATATTTTAATTGTTATCAGTACAAGTAGTCCTCAATTTATGACCATTTGACTTTTGATAGTAGTAAAATCCATTAATTTTGTAATTGGTCAATGCAATTCATACGTTTGAATTCCAGATCCAATCATAGGATATACAGAAAACATCCTTTTTATATCTGATTCTTGTAGTTTTGTGTTCTTTATGTTTATTAAGATAATATTTAGTGTTTTAGTAAACATTAGAAATGAGAAAACCATAAATTTTGGACATTTCCAATTTCTTACTGTTATGATTTATAATGCCAAGTTTGAAATCAAACCCTGTTCTAAGTCGTGGATTATCTGTACATATTTTATTCTGAAGTAAGGTTCTGAAAAACTTGAAAATATTTTTTTCAAGTTTGTTTTCATATGGATTATTAGTTTTTGTTAAAGACACATCTCTAATCTATGATCATCAGAGATTAGAGATCTGTATTCATATTTATATATACAGTAGATTCCCAATTATTCAGATTGGAAATTAACAAGGATTAATTTGCAACATGAAAGTAATGTTTGATTATAAATGATTTATTCTAAATGCAATTATCTGAAAGATTTTTAAAGGCTTCAAATTCATTTATTTATATAATAATTCATCCTATTATTACTATTCTTGAAATCAATTAAAACACAAACGTAGGAGATTAAAAACAATTTATTTGGAAAACGTTTTCAGCTATTCGATAGCTATCATCAGTCGAATGTATGTAATAAAATTCTATTAGTAGAACAAAATTTAAAAATACAAATTGCAGTAAACATTATCAAAAATTAAATTAAATATAAATAAATGTATAGATTTCAGATTTAGTAAATAAAGAACAAGAATGAAAATTAATGAAAATAAAAATATACGAAATAAATGAATAAATAAAAATGTTAAAATCGGGATTGTGAAGTTTCCTGAATAAGCCATTTGCACACTGAAGGTATAAGAGTCCCAGGGTCATTCTTATTAATAGCGGTGGAATTGTGTTGAAATTTCTCGATTTCAATGGCTTCGTATATGTTATGAAGGTTACTTATACGAAGCCATTGAAATCGAGAAATGTTAACACAATTCCACTGCTATTAATAAGAACAAGCCCACTCTTAACCTTCAGCATGGAAATGGCTTATTCAGGAAACTTCCCAATCCCAATTTTAACATTTTTATTTGTATTTTATTTATTCATTTATTTTGTATATTTTTATTTTCATTAATTTTCATTCCTATTCTTTATTTACTAAATCTGAAATTTATACATTTATTTATATTTAATTTAATTTTTGATAATGTTTACTGCAATTTGTATTTTTAAATTTTGTTCTACTAATAGAATTTTATTACATACATTCGACTGATGATAGCTATCGAATAGCTGAAAACGTTTTCCAAATAAATTGTTTTTAATCTCCTACGTTTGTGTTTTAATTGATTTCGTTTATTTATTATATCTCAGATAATTGGCAATCAAAATTAGAATCAAATTAAAGTTATAAATACTGCAATAAATTCTTGCTGCAAATAAACAAGTTCTTTGTTTTTTTTTCCAATAAATAATAGAACATTTGAATATATGTATGTATACAATTTATTTTTTAATATTAAATAAAGACATACCATAATTCTGATTTTTTTGAATATTTTGTAAATCAGCTGGGGAAATTACTTTCCTTACTATTCTGGATAATCAGGAATCTGCTATAATTTAAATAAAATTTTTTCTCATTGCCTATTTTTTTGAATTATGAAGATTTATATAGATGATTAAAAATTATTTTTTCTCTTAAATGATTTACCTTAATCTATTATGAACAACAATATCTGATCACTTAAAACCATGTCTCCAGTATATTGTTAAATATAATTTTGGATGTTATTTTTTAAAATTTCTGAAGTAATCTCTTTGCAAAATTGAAGAAAAGAAAAACAATTGTATTAATAAAAGGATTGAAATATTTTTCTCTAAATATTTTAATAATTCACAGTTAAAAAACTCTCTTTTATTCAGAAAATTTAATTTGTTTTCCTTGTTTTAGATTACACTAATAAATATTTGAAAATTAAATGTAGAATTAATTTTTCAAAAAATAAATTCCACATATTCCTATTTCTGTCAGTAGGAAAGTAGTGAACTTTCACACATTAATAGTAAATAAACTCTACTATAAAATAATATATATTTAGTCACATAGAGTAAATGATTTACAGTAGTAATTTATTATTATATTAATAGATTAATATTCAAAATTAAAAGTCAACTATTTCATACCATAAAAAAATAAATAAAATATAGAACTTGTTCATTTTAACATTGAATATTAAGTATTTTAATTTACATAATTTATGAATAAAATATAACTTTTCCTTTTTAGACCTTGTTTACTTCAGAGATGAACTACAGTACAGTAATTATATATTTGCTAGCATGAATTATCTATATTATTTCATAAATTGGTTAAAAAAATTGTTTTTATCTTAAGAATAATCCCTATCGTATAAAATTCATAGTATAAGATATTATTTGTTTATTGAATTTTGGCCAAAAGCACAGTTTTCAAAGATATATTCTTTTTAAACTAATCAATATATCAAATACTTTATCTTCAATAGATAAAACTGTGCATAAATAATATATTGCTGAAATTGGAAATAATTTATAATTGAGAAAATTATTATTTATTTCAATTATTTTTATAATCACTATAGATATACTACTAGTGTACTTGTTAATATATTATTTACTATTATTTCAAAATAGAAAAAAGGAAATAGCCAATCATTTAAAAACTTCAATTTATATTAATATTAAATCTAAATATTGTTGTTGTATGTTGATTATATTTTTCTGTTAAATTATATTTTTTGTCAAAGAATAAATTTTGCATTTAAAAATTTTTGAATATTTATATTTCAATAAAAAATAATTTTAATCTATGTATATTTTATACTATTAAATAATTGATCAAGAATAAAATTGTGATGTATCATGTCTTTAAGAATGTTGATTTCAATACTTTTTATCAATTTAATTATGCTGATAAAAATAAATAAAAAATTAATTGTTAAATATTACTTCTTATATCTAATACTTCAAAATTCCATAAAAAGAATAGCATTGATTTATCTCAAATTTCAAATAATTAAGAATTTTTATCATACATAAAGTTAATATGATTCTTGTTCTCTCAAATTAAGTATTCAATATATTTTAATTGTTTTTTAATCCTTTATTTAATTTGTTTTTCTTATACATTAAATGTTTTATTATAAACATTTAATGTTTAAGAAAAAATTTTCATAAAATCAAATAATAAATATGCTTTTTAAAAGGGAAACATAATTAATGTTTGAATTAATTTTAAACAAAAATTGTTTTACTTTTGTTATCAATAATTTAATTTTTTTAATAAAATATATTGAAATATTAAAATATTCAATGTATAATTGAATATTTTTGTATAGTACTATTTAGAGGATATTATAAACAGATGTTATTGGAAAATATGCTATTCACATATTTTATGCACACCCTTTTATTAATTGCAAATTTTTCAAATACTTCTTTTCATATTCTTAAATGAAAATTATCTTTATAGGATATTTTCTTATTCTTAGTATAAATAAATAATTTAAGATATTTACCTTTGTGATTGTTTTAGATTCTAAAATATCTCTTAAATTTCCTTCAACCATCATTTGTGGACAAGACAGTAGATCAAATAAAAAAATGTCTTCATTTTTAGTAGCAATCTGTAGGAGAGTAATAGGTCCCGAAGGACCTAAATTAACTCCCTCTCCATCAATAGAAATCACTGAATAGTCAGTAGATGATAGCAGCTGTTTAACTACGGCACCACATTCTTTAACTTTTGTAATAATCTTAACAGTTTTCATTATTTTTGAAAATAAATTATCATTGGACATTTCTCTAAAGCAATGGCTAGATGATCCATAATTCATACGCTCTTTATAATCTAAGGCTGAGTTATCAGCTACAGCTTTCATAATTTGAGTTTTTAATCTTTGTTGAAATGTTTGTGACTTATCAGAATACCGACCGCTGCCACTGGAAGGGGAAGATTGAGCTGAAGAGGAAGCAGTTGTTGGAGCTGTTGACATTACATTTGATGCATTTGTCGAGGACACCATCAATGCCTGTTGTCGTTCAGGAGTTAAAGAAACAACATTTGACTGTACATGAAATATTTGAGAATTCATTTTCAAGAATGCAATTAGATCTTGAGAATTTTTTACCATAATGGACCACATTTCTTTGGGGTACCTTGCACTCAAATGAGCAAACAACTGACCAACAGGTAAAGGTCCTCTCATTCTTATAACATTCTCAAAAAACGTCAGAAGTTCATTCGTTAACTGTGGATCTAATGGTTCTTCTTCAGGTACTTTAGTAATGTTAGCTTTCTCTTCACTATCTAAACTGTCAAGTACATTCTTAAGAACTACATAATCATCTTTTACTACAAACACATCTGGAAATCTGAGTAAAAAATCTTTAAATTCCTTCACATGTTGGCCAGAAATATGTCTTATTTCAGGCGTGGCTTGGGATCTATGACCAAGTAAACTTTTTATTGGCACTTCAGCATTACCGTATTGTTCTAATTTATTAGTAAAGTATTCAACAGCTTCTAAGGCATAATCTCTCTTCCTCCTCTTCCCACTCGGGTCATTACTGGATGAACTGTAACAGGTTACAGTTACTTGATCACCGTCTATTGTAAAAAGGGAAGGATATTGTGAAAGGAACTTTTTTAAACCGGCCTGGCTACCACCGGCGATCTGTCTCATTTCTTTGGTGAATCCTTTAGTACCAAATTGACAGGATAAATCATGTAATGTCCTCGGTTGCCCTTTATCGATTAGACGATCTAGAAAGAACATCAATGTTAAATTTCTAGTGTGATCATAGTCCTTACTATCCATTTCTGACCTTGTACAGTTATAATCCTATGGTGATTTGGCACGAAATGAAGTCCAATGCAGCAAAGAAGCCGCAGATCAAACCATCACACAGCTGCCATCTTGAATTGTTGCTTTAATCACGTGACATATCAGCAACGAGGCATTAGAGAGATTGAATCCGACGCTGATTTGACAAAATGGTTCGATTAAGCGGTAAAATGTCTAACTGAGATTAAGATAAAAAATGTAAAATATAAAGTTTAAAATTATTTATTAATATCTTACAAACAAAATAAAAATATAATGATTTTGATAATTGTTAACAGTCAGAAGATAATAATTATATAGACTATTTTAATAAAGTATTTATCAAACCATTTTTTAAATTAATTGCTTATTTAAAAATAATAGAAATGAAACATTTTAAATTTTTATAAAATAACTGAGAGACGTAGATACACCTACGCTTTAATTGAAGAATCTATATCATGTTTTTATGACAGACTGTTTTTTCATTTTATTTTTTCCAATTATCATAGTGCTGTTGAAAAATAAGCTTACGAGTTTATTTGTAACTTATCCAGTTAAAAATGTTTTTTAAATAAGTTTTTGAGCAGTGAAATTTAATTTTTGAATTACAGTAATATAGGAAAATTCAGTTCCGTTCTAATCAAACACGAGCATGTAGCGCCACAATTACAGATGCAGGAATTCCATCAAAAAGAATTTATAGATGGCGACAAAAATGTATTTGCGTGGGGCGGCAGAAAAACCGAGAGCCGATCTTGGAGTTATGTATCAAGGAATAATCTCCTTATCATACTTTTATGGTCAAATACAAATTCTAAGAATCGCTATGTTGATCGTTAAGATCATTTACACTTGATATAGATCTGTAATTGAAAAAAAATCTTATTTGATCATTTTAAATGCTTGCTTATACATATAACATTTATATTTAATCTTATATAATTTTAATATATACAGCGACTTTTAAAGCATTAATACGTTATATTTGCTTTATTGTTACTAAAAATGAATTACGAGAAGTATTACTGCGAAGTCATCGGCCTAACATTAGAAGAATGCGTCACATTTGTTACGTCATCAAAAAAAAAAAAAAACAATACATGTACGTTATAAAATGCGTCACATGGATTACGTCATTGAAAACAAAACACGAATCTGTTATTACAAAATACAATATAAGCAATATACTTTTATTATTTTATTTTAAATAAAAATAAATTTTTCGAATTTTAAAAATTTTCTATTATTCTGAATGAATGGATGAAGTTCATTATTTAAAAGATATTTTTATGATTTTGTATAAGAATCGTCTGTCATTATTCCCGCTAATTAAAAGTTTGTTAAATGAGAACGAATAAAATGTACGTGGGCAATTAAACGTAAGAACTGTCTTTATCCTTGAATTATTATTATTATTTTTATTGGAATAATTAAACCAACCTATACTTGAATGAGTTTAAAGTACTTTATTTAAGTTATCTTGTCTCTAATGGCCGAACGTTCAATAAATATAATTGTCTTTACTAATTAAAAGTATCTTTAATTTAAAAATATATATTGTATATATATATATTTTTTTTGTCTCGTCTTTTGGCTT
>AYEL01082741.1:0-100112 GCA_000484575.1 Olivierus martensii
CGTATTGTATATATATATATATTTTTTTTTTTTTGTCTTTTGGCTTGCAGAAATAATTTATTGGAAATAATTATTTCTGAAACTTGGCGAATATAAAATAATTACAATATTACGATGATTTTTGATTAAAAAATTATAATTAAAATTAATGATGATTTTTTTATTATTATAGAACAATGCATGTGTGACTTATATACACAAAAATTTTTTTTTTTAAGAAAGCAAGTTAACTGTTTCATAAATATCAGATTAATTTATTAAAATGTATATCCTACTGAGAACTAACATCCAAATTAAAAGTTACGAATTTCATAAAACCTTTAAATAATTTTATAAATTCTTTATAAAAAGGTAGTATTTCTGTAATTTTGATTTTTCAAATATGTCCATAAGAAAAGACAACATGCCTTAGGAAATGTAAAAACTGTTCTTTAACATTATAATCAAAATTTTTAAAACTGGATTAAAGCATTTTGATCATAAAATGATAACGATTGATCATTTCAGTTACGTTGCCAAATCTTACAATGGTGTCATATACAGCTGTCAATTCAAAATCCATCATGAGTGGTCAGTTGTCATGATAGAACTACCTGAAGACTTGAAAGATGGGTTCAAAGGGACCTCTAAAAAATCTGAAGCTGGATCGAGATCTGAATCCTTCATATAGAAATCAGCAAATTTCCAACTGCTCATCTGGCCAACATTAATAAAGCGAAATTAAATAAATGATAAGCTCAATAAAAATTACAATGTTACAAGCAGGTTACAAGTATATACAATTACTTTTTTCCCTCCATAATAATGTTATAGATTACATTACAGTATTTACCGTTAACAAAAATATTTATTATTATTATCAGAATTGCTAATTAATATTTTTATTAATGATATATGCAGTATAATTTCAAACATGCAATTAAACATTATTTTATTAAAAAAAAAGTATTACATTTGTTTCTAAGTCTAAATAAACAGACGAGTGTTAGAAGTTTACATTTTTATTAATGATATATGCAGTATAATTGCAAACATGCAATTAAGCATTATTTGATTAAAAAAAAAAGTATTACATTTGTTTCTAAGTCTAAATAAACAGACGAGTGTTAGAAGTTTAAACATTATATGATTTGTTAAAGTTTTTAAACAAAAGTTTAAATTATTCAAAATGCATTATTAAATTTTGAAGAATTTTTAATCGGAAGACTAAATCGTATATATTTTTATACAATATATATTCAAGTAAACATGTACAGTATTTAAAAATATATACACACATGCATGTTCTTTGAAATAAAAAATCAACTCTGATAAATAAACTTATAAAAAATTTAAATAATATAAACATCTAATAGAATGATATTTAATTATATAAAATGAAAATTTCATGTACTGTTATTTGCATTTAAAATTCATAGGGAAAAAACATTTAATTTTAAATTGAAAACTTTGGTTACCGAAACTGTTAATTATTCCGGATTATGTTTTTCATATTGTTTAATTCTTGATAAATAAATTTTGTGTAATTAAAATCGTGCAAGTGACGCAAAAAAAAATTCATGTAATATGTTTTGCATCGATTTGTTTATAAATTTTGATTCACAAGTGTATTTAATATAACCTAATTTGAAAACAAAAAAAAAAAAAATTATTCGATAGCATGATTATTTTCGTAGATATTATATTGCTCTATATCAGCAATAAATGATATTAGATATTTTCAATAAAAGATAATACTGTTGACAAACAAGAAAATAAAAAATAAACTGCTGTATTTGAAAAGTGCATGCTACAGTGATATTGATTATAATTAATTTGCAATTCATCCATTTATCATATGAAAAACCAAATATAAAATTATATCGAAATACAGTAAATTATAATCAACAAAGTAGAAATTTCGCAATATGAATGGTAATTTTCTAGGAAAATAATTCGATATAATCATGAAAAAAATTCGAGTTATGGAATTTGACCTAAAATAAGTAAACTTTATTTATTAAACATTTTGGTTTAATTGTGATGATAATTAAAATGTGGTAATGATCGGAGAATAAATTTTTTAAATTCATTGAAATGCAATTTATATAGCAATTTGGAAAAAACGATTAAGTGCAACCATATTTAATATTTAAGAAACTTTATTACTTATTATTGAAATATTTTTTCGTGTTTTTAATACAATAAATATATTAATTTATACAGTAAGACCCCGTTTAACGCGGGGGATACGTTCCAAGGAAACAAAGCGCTAAATGAAATAGCGTTAAACGAAGTCATTTTAACACGTAAATAACGAGGATATGTGAAACAGGACAGTGAATAAAAATATATATACATAGCATTTTTTTAAATTTTATTTTGTAACATATATTATTACTATTGTATTATATTAATTATAGACATTTTTTATTGCTAAATATCGATTTGTGTTCATAAATCATTCATGAAAATCAAAAATATTCAAGTAAATTGATTTGTATTCATAAAACATTAATTCTTTTTTTTATTTTGTAACATGTATTATTACTATTGTATTACATTAATTACAGACATTTTTATTGCATATTACATTAATTATAGACATTTTTTTATTGCTAATATCGATTTGTATTCACAAATATTCATAAACAGTTTTTATTGCTAATATCAATTTGTATTCATAAATCATTCATGAAAATATTATAGGCATTTTTATTGCTAATATCGATTTGTATTCATAAATCATTCATGAAAATACCTTAAAATTAGAAAAAAAGTTTTAAAAACAAAAAGCAGTAATCAGATTATAGTAAACTATAAACAATGAAAAAATTGTTTTTTAAGAACAAAAGGCAGTAATCAGATTAGTAAACTATAAAAAAAGCCTTAAGAACAAAAAGCAGTAATCAGATTGCAGTAAGCTATAAACAATGAACGTTCTAACTTCAAGGAATTATAGTTTAAAGTGGTAGCATTCAGTTTAAAATTAAAATGGGATAATTTTTATTTTTATTACTGTAAAATAACATTGATGACCGATCATAAATATAAACTCTGGTTATTTTTATTACTGTAAAATAACATTGATGACAGATCATAAATATGAACTCGCCGCTGCAGACTTTCGTATGTACTGCACTGCACTGATATCAAACGCACTGTCAGCAGACTTTCGTATGTACTGCACTGCACTGATATCAAATGCACTGTTGAAACAGCATATTAGGAGTATCAATGCAACGAATTCCTGCGATTTAGGATTTATGTACTGTAAGAATAACGGTTTGAAAAACCACCCCAAAGTGAATCAATAAAAATATAGAATTCCGAAAAAAAGTCGCGGCGTTATATCGAAACAGCGTTAAGCGGGGTCTTACTGTATCATGTTTGATTAGGTCTTAGATCAACTAATTATCTTTATTTTTTAAAAAATATAAAAATATTAGCGTATTATTAAGTGGCATTCATACGTTTCTTCTCTTTCAATATTCTTAAAGAGTTCTCACGAAATCTGCAAAATATAATCCCAATTATTTTGACTTAATCAAATATAGTACTTAACACTTTCATACACTATCTGAGCGACTCCATCAAGACAAGTAGGGCTTATATTCGACGTTATTTAAAACTATCTTTCTCTTTCAGTTTTCAGTTTAATAAAGTGAAATCAAAAAGAGAAAGGTTAATGCTTTGCAAATTCCTTTTAGCAATTTTCTTGAAATTATTATTTTATCCATTTGGTTAAAAATATACTGTATATATTTAGTATTAAAGGACAGCATTATTAAACTTTTTTAAGTGTGAAATTTTCAGGATTAATGAAAAAAAATTCTAACCAAGTTTTATTCAATGAATTATATTAACCTTTTTCTGTTTGTTCTTTATATATAGATAATATAACGTAATCTTTATTATAATACATAACATTAAATCATTATTAACTTGTGTTTAAAACAATAGATTTATTTTTGGTTTTCGTTTATATGAAAAATTGCTTTTCTTTTCCTGTTGTTTGAAATTGTTCTAAGATAAAATAAAATTACGGAAAATCCCAAACTCGAAAAGAAAACGCAGGAAAAAATGCAATTTCATTAACAATGAACATTTATCATCATTGTTAATTGATAGATAATCTAGTCTTAATTATATTCCGTGATATTTAAAGAGTTAATATTAAATATGCTTTATTTATCATAAATATTTCAGTTAATGACTGAATAACTTTTATTTTCGCAAATATATTTTATACAAAATTAATACATAAATATTCAATTTTTCATACTACATCATTAGTAACTTGTAAATTCTTAAGTGATACTTTTCATGATTGATTTATAACCGTTATAATCAGGGCCGGTTCAAGATACGATCAAGCGGAGCGCCCGCTCAGGGCGCCGATATTTTAGAGGCGCCAAAGTGCGCTGGCGCGATTTGTGTTTATTTCAATATCATTAGTAACTTGTAAATTCTTAAGTGATACTTTTCATGATGGATTTATAACCGTTATAATCAGGGCCGGCTCAAGATACGATCAAGCAGAGCGCCCGCTCAGGGCGCCGATATTTTAGAGGCGCCAAAGTGCGCTGGCGCGATTTGTGTTTTATTATTATTATTATTATTGTAGTAGTAAGACAATTATTCTTTACAAATAATTTAAACTGTGAGCGGACTGGTGGCGGCCCTAGCCGGAGGCAAAGATTCATGCAACAATGTAATAAATGGTAAGCTTATAATCAATGATCATAAAATACATGTATATAGGTTCAAAGAATTTATCGAACAAAATAATCGATACATAATAAGTCGGCAGACCGCAGACAAACGATAACAGAAAAATAATAATATTTAAGTAAGTGTTTACATTTCACCAAGTACAGAACCCTGTGGTAAGGGGTTAGAATATGCCCACCGCTTGACTCTGCGTGTCGTAAAGGCGACTAAAGGCACCTCGTACCATTTGGTGGTTTGTCGCGTCCGTCACTGGAGTCTCACTCGCGGGTCCCTAAACGGAACCGGGACTGCTGGCAGTGCCCAAATCCGTCACTAGGATCTGCGATGAGACCCCATACGGGCACCCCCGCATCGAACCATATTTCGTACCAACCTCGGATTTGGAAGAAAAAGCTCCAGCTAGAACCTCCATATTACTCGCGTGAAAAAAAAAAAAACAAGTACAGAACGATTCAGAGCTTATTGTGAGTTGATCAAACGACGAAGTGTGTATTATTTGCGGTTTTATGTATGTTGTGTTAGTTTTGTTAAAATTACATACGCATATTGACTTCTCAGAATTCAAATATCATTGGCATTATTTCTGTAATAGTAAATATAGGTAACTTTCTAATAACACGGTTAGAAAATTGCGGGAATCCTCGTATAACACGGTATTTCTACCTCACAGTTTTTATTAAACACATTTAGAAAATTACATTTACTCTCTTACAACACAAAACATTTTTCATTAATTTTTATAAATCCGCACAATACACACCCAAAATGCAATCATTGCGAAATAATTTGCTGAAATTAGTCATAAATGCAATTTCGCTAGTTATCATGAGAGACGATATGCAATCTATTTTCGATTTCTATTTGAAATTGAGTTAATTGTCGACAATTGAATATTTTGTTTTCCAAACATTCAGTTCTTGGATAAAAAAAAAGGAAGTTTTATTCTTCAATAGAGGAATGTAAAGTAGAAAGACAAACTTTTATTCATAAATTTTTTCTGGGTATGTGTTGAACGATTGTTTTGTAGCGGTTAGATTACAGATTTTGTAGAGAGAGAAGATACACAAACTTTAAATGCAGAAAAATGTTCAAAAAGTGAAGTTGATATTGTTAAAAAAAAAGTTCTCGTTTCAACTGAATAACGGTAAAAAAGATATAATTATTAAATGTTATACAGGCTGTTATTTTTCTCTTTTTTTTTTTTTTTTTTTCTTCTTCCCTTATTTGCATTATCCGAGTATCAAAACATGTATATGTATAAATAATTTTTTTTTTTTGTTTTACGTGTATTTTTTGGGGATCTTACGTATCAATTTTTCTTTACGTTTTGTGTTAATATTTTTAATAAAAATTAAGTTTCTTATGTGGAATCGAAGAAAGTTATTTGTTTTTAATTTGTTTCGGAACGTAACTCCCGTTTTTGTATTGGCTTCAGGTCTCATATAATACGGTTTCATACAACACAATGTTTCAATGTAAGTTTTATAAAATATTGTTTTAAAAACAAAGTTTTGGTAAAGTGCGATATTTTTATGAATTTATTTTTCAAAACTGAGAGAACGCAACAAAAATTTTCTCAAAATCGGGGCGCCAAAAGCTCTAGAGCCGGCACTTGTTATAATTATCAAGTCTTATAGAGCAGTGTTTCTCAACCGGTGGTCCGCAGAAAAATTTTAGTGGTCCGTGAAGTTCTTTATAATATAAAAAAACTTCACGGATCACTAAAATTTTTATGTTTATTTCCTTATTTATCTCTGTTAAATATGGCAACTAACTAACCAATTTTTCTAAAATTTTGCACAAAGAACAGTGATAATGCATGAATCTAAAAGAAAATTAGACAGTAGGATTTCTCCAGAAACAACTTCTTCTATTATGGAGGTTATGGTTGAGCCTTGTCCTCCTATCTGATTGGTGGGTTATACAAAACGTTTGGTGTTCTGGACGTATGTTTCAAGAGCTTTCGGTGAGAAGCAAATTCTCCAGAAACTAGTGCTAGGGATAACTTTTGAAAAATTTTCTCTCCTCTCTCTCTCTCTCTCTACTGGAGCATCTTGTGCACGATCTTTACTGAAAAATATACCATCATTTTATAGTACTGTGAACTTTTTAGATAATTAGTCCGCGAATTACTAAAAAAAGAAATCTGCACTTTCTTCAATTTGATATGCAACTTTTTGTGTGGTCCGCAATACAAGCTTAAAATTTTTATTGGTCTGCAGTAGCCGTTGTGCTGAGAAACACTGTTATAGAGTATGTGAATAAGTACTATTCATCGGCCTCTATAACCTTCCAAAAATTGAGTAGTGCTGTTTTAAATTAAGTAATTATAATATGCAGTATTAATTCATTGAAGTGCATTTACCTCTTTGTTCAGAGGAATTAATTTATCAAATGTTAAATATTGTTTCGTTAATAAAGTAGTATAATTAATTGCTTTCCAATAAATGTTTCTGAATTATATTTGTCATCATTTTCGGACTTCAATTCTTTGGAAAATAGCTAAATTTTACTATTATAAACCTAGAATTACCGAAACAATTTTATCTTTTAAAATTTTATCAAGTTTTTATGAAAATATCTAAATAAATTACATTCTTGCTCGTCTTGCGATATTAAAATATTTTTTCATTAATTTACTGATTTTAAATATAAATTACCATGTGCTGATAAATAAATATGAAAACATATTTACTGTATTACATCAGTTTAAACTATGATATTTGAACTTCATAAATAAAACCGAAGAAAATTATCGCTCTACAAGCATTATTATCACGATAAAAATTAAGTTTTCTGCTTGTTTCGTCTGTTTTTGATTTTGAAAGTGGACTATTGGTCTATTGCATTAACCTTTTTATTTTAGATTCCAGTGTAAAACTTGTAATATTCAATTTAATCTCTATTATTAATAGAACAACGGGAAAAGAAAATAGAAACAGATATAAACTCTTTCTATATAAACAAATAGTGGACTAAATATAAACCAAACGCAGATATATCAAAACTTTACTATATTTACACAAATTTTAATGAATTAGACATGCCCTAAAATATAATAAATTATATTTCAGTGATCCATGTGAGAAAGTTTTAGCAAACAGGAAAGTGAAAAATCTCTCATAAAAATATATATTGTATAAACAACATTAAATAAATAAAAGTTTTGTTTTTATCGTAGCTTTCGTCAAAATCTTCATTTAACATAATTTCTGATGATAATCAAAATTATTATGTTATTAATGTTATAGATTGAGTTTGAATTTCCTAAAAAAAATGGGAAAACGGATGATGATATCGACTAAAGTAGAAATCAGTCGTTTTTGAAACATTTCAATTTATAAAGTAACAGAAAAGTTTTAAACCAAGGAATTTTATTAAATTACTAAAAAATAACATTCTTGATGCTATTTGTTGACTAGCTGTGTCTAGATGACAATAATTAGTTCAGGGGTAGCTGACTTATGACGGAGATCCGTTCAAAACTCTCGATTGTAATACGAATACGTCATAATTCGGAACAGGATTTCCGATAACTGCAATGTTATAAAGATTCCTAATCACCAAAACATAGAATATTCAAGTTTCTAAATATATATATATATATGTACTGATAAATAAATATGAAAACATCAGTTTAAACTATATTATTTGAACTTCATAAATAAAACCGAAGAAAATTATTGCTCTACAAGCATTATTATCACGATAAAAATTAAGTTTTCTGCTTGTTTCGTCTGTTTTTAAATAAAATCTTCATATCTACTTATTAAATGATCTTTCATGACTTTTCATTTCAAATACTTGTTTGGTGTCAATACTATGGCTTCATTCATTTCCTTCCTGATTTTGTAAACAATCCTTACTGACACGTCGGTTAATTCAATTACCAGACCTATGATGTAAATTGTTGATTTATCCAGATTTAGTTCTATCAATCTGCTGTAAATGTTAAATATAATCTGCTTTGCTTGACTATGAAGAATCTTTCCTCTCACTTACTCTTAACATAAGAACAAAACTGCATCTTACTTTTAGAATAATCTCGAATACGAATATTCTTGATTACAAAATTTTTTATTTTTTTTTATTTCATCTTTTTCTATCCTCAGATTTTTTATAATATTGAGGATAAAAATACGAAATACAATTGCAATGAGACTTTGAAACTTTATACATGAAAGTATTTTGATCGTTATTTCTTCTTGTGGACGAACTATAACTGCTTCACTCATGATATCATTGCCATCTCAAAGTGGAACAGACTATAAGTCGTGCACCACATAGAATAAACAGCACACAGGGCAGTGAGTTGAACATGTTTGAAACAGGAATGGGAAGGAATATCATGCATTGACTTGTTTATTACCTCTAATCAATAGCGCCAAGAGAAATCCCGGGCCCAAGTACGAACCAGGTTTTGGGCCCTATATATATAATAAATTCTTATTGTTAGGAAGCAGCCCAGGCCCTTTAATCTTCTATGGGCCCGGGGAATTTGTCTCCTCTTCCCCGCCCTCTTGGCACCACTGCCTCTAATTATAAAAGGGTAGTTTCGTTACACAATAGCATTATTCTTACTAATACGTCAATAATGATAAGCATTTGATTTTTATTTAAAATAAAAGATATATTTTTAAAAAGTATATGTTTAAGGAGTTGCAATTTGTCTTTTTGTTCGGGATGACATAAATGCTAGAGCGGGCTCTGGTCCTCCATCCAGTGGACTGGATTATCTCTACTGTCTGCCAGAGAAGGTACCAACTCTCTCTCTATCTCCATAAATTTGCACTCCCAAATTGTTAACTACGATTACAGATACATTTCAACAGATGACAATGATCCACTATAGTAAATGAGAAACATCACTTATATAGGTATGCTTATGGGTGTAATTAAGAAGTTAAATTAAGCCCCCATTAGCTTACTTTATAGGGTTGAGTTTGATAATACTGTATTTCATTGATTTTTCTTTTAACTGAAAATCCTGTATACTAAATTTGCTATCCTCTTTTTATTATGTACATAATTATGCCTATATAATAAATTTTTGAATTATTTTATTTGTATTAAAGATTGTTTCTCTATTATTCTGACACTCCTCCATCAGTCTGGACTTCTAATGCCCTTACTACAAGCCCTTTTGTCCCCATGTGCTGGATAATCATCACAAAAACTGTTCCTGGTGTCAGAGCATCTGGATGTTTTCTATATTCAAGATGGAGAAGAAAAAATTTTTATAGTAAATTTTTATTGCTCAGCCAACTTGGCAGAACCTCACATAAAAGAATTTTTAAAGATAGTGTTGAAGAATTACAAAGATATTTTCAGCTAGATGTAGATTATAAATTAAATAATTCACAGCTAATTTTTAACAAATATTAAGTTAAAATTAGAATAAAATATATTAAATACATATTTAATATTAAATATTTACTAAAAATGCATTTACAACTTACTTAACTAATTTTTTGGCTTTATTTTCTAAATTTTCAGCATGCTTTTGAACAGGAATGATATATTTTTCCTTATATAATGGATTCAAACGAGAAAGAATACCAAATTTTTCCTCTAATTCATTTGTTGCATTATCCAATTCTCTTGATGAACGTATCAAGGACTTTATACAAAATTTATATAAAATAGCATTAAAAATAAATAGTATTTAATTGAATAATACTTTATAAACTATTTAAGTTTAAAAACAAATAAAAAAAATTTAGCTTACATCATATTTCACATCAGCATCTAAAACAGCATTTCTGGCTTTTTCTAATATTTTATCAGCATCCATTAAGGTCTTATTAGCTTTAGCTGCTATTTCAAGTATCTTGTCTACAGCATCCTAATAAAATATTCATACATATAAATATTTATATATATTATACATACATGCTAAATTTTAGTGTTTCTTCCTAATCTACTTTGCAGTATCCATTACCTTTTTGCTTCTATATTACACACACAATTTAAAAAATTCCTATAATATCCTTTATACTTAATAAGTTCATTAAAAAATTATATTTTCTAATCTTATCTTTCATCAAATAATTCAATTAAGCATGATATTTATTTATATTTCTATTTTCTTGATGTTATATCATATAATACATGTTTTAGTACTTTTTATGCTTATACATTTTATTTATTTTGGAGCAAATATACTTCTTTAGCAGCTTTTACTTATTAAAATTTTGGTCTGTGCATAATATCGTTTTCTGATAATCACTCTTTATCAACTAAACATACATATATTCTATTCAAATTAATACATTTCTACAATAATGAAAATTTGTTATAAATGAAAAATGAATATCAAAATTTAAAGTAGAAGCATAAGAGAATCTATTAGAATATGTGAAATAAATTATACATTTCAATAGATGTATTTTCTCATATCAATTTAATTTCCAGAAAAATATATCTACTATCAATAAAATTAAAATTGCCCTCTATTGATTATTTGATAACTATGATGGCAAGCAGTATTCTAGATGAATGAACTATGATGAATTAATTAAGATTTTCCATAGCCACAATGATGTCTTCAAAGAAAAGCAAAAGAAAGGATATACTCTGAAATAAGAAATTCAACTACTGCATGTTGTCAAAATGACAAATTCATTTTTTCACTATATAGTTTTGCCACATGATTAACATAACAGATTTAATGTGCTTCATAAAGTGAAATAATAGGTGTTACTCTTATTAAGCCTTAATTATATATAATAGTTTGCTAATTTATAAAATAAGTAAGCAATGCTGCTTATTTATTTTGTATACTAAACTTAATTTGTACATTAAAAAAATGTAAAAGTCTTATTAAATTAAACTTTAATTATATAAAAATTTAATTTTTAATTCTCAATCATTATTTGTATGTATATATATATGACAAATGCATTACATATCGATATTATAATGTATACATACTAATATACATCATCATATATGATATTATCTTATACACACTTTTGGGCCCAAGCATTTACATGGCAAGAATATTACTGGAAAAGTTGGAGTACCAATACTTCAGAAAATCATTGGGCCATTATATGCCCCAGTGATTTTCTGAACTATTGGTATTTCAACTTTGCTAAAATGGCCAAAAGTTAAAAATCAGATGAAGTGGAACCCAGAGTTGTCTAGGACTTTCAAAAATGTAACACTCATCACACTCTATCACTATTGATTGGCCACCAATTCAATATGCTGAATTCTCATTTCATAAATTTTCAAATAAATTAAATTTATCCTTCTATTTTTAAATAAACCAAAATGCATTTAATCAAGCAGAAGAACTTGTTATTAAAGGATTTAAAGATTGATATAAAAAAAATATACCTGTATTTCTTCAAGTGCACCTCTTGTACCTTGAATAACATTTTGAGCTTGATGTGTGGGTTGCTTTACATCTTCATTAATTATCCTTATATTATTAATAAGTGTTTCTTCTAATAAATCCAAACGATCACGTAAATCATCTAAATGTTGTCTATCAATTGTTAGGCCTTTAACTCTGTCTAATAAATCTTGGGCTTTTCTGAAATAATTAAAAATTAATTTTGTTATTAAGAGATTTTTAATTATTATATTTGGATTAGGGAAATTTACTATAGATAATGTCTGGTAAAAATTATTGTGCAAGCCAAGGCCAAGTATCAGTTAACCCAGTAATAGTTAAAAGAAAATTATTTTCTATTCATATTAAATATTGATTCATTGATCTCTATATTAAGAAATATTCTAATTATATTGCAATGCTTAAAATTTTTATTTTTATAACTGTATATCATTAAATTTAAAAAGTAATATTTTGCTTTTTAAATATAGATTTATATCTATGATAAAGCTATTTTAACTTCATAAAACAATGATTCTGCATTATTCCAAATATGTACAATGTCTAATACAATAGAATATTTTCTGTCCACATGCAGACTGAACAATTAGAATATAGGTAGTCCCCAATTTATGTATGTGGATTGTTCAAGAAAATTCTACTTAGGTCAAAACATACAAATGTTGGAGCATATATTATATAATATGGCATAATGATATAACACTAAAATAGTTATATTAAATAACAAACAAATAAATTGAATGGTAAAGCAGCTGCTTACAATCTTGGAGGATCCAGATTCAATTCTGAGTCCCACATCTCCAATTTTTCTGGAGGGGTCCAGGTTTGGACCCAGCTCATTACCTAAAAATAATCCTGTGTAAGTATGGATCTATGCATGTCAGATCTACATAAGATAATTCTATTGGAAAATGCTAAATCCGACCAATGTAACCTTTTAAATAAGTGAATCTTTTATTAAAATAATTACTGCAATAAGCTTAACCTTTCAAGTTTCTGAGTCCACTCAGATCCCTTTTTGATTGCTAGAGCCCACCATGAACTAGTTATCCAAAATGTTGAAAAATAGGCTTTAATCCATTTCAGTTTCAATAATCCATTGAGACAGGACCAAAAAAATAGGTGAGGAACAAAATTTGTCTATTTTTACTGAATCCTTTTTCTGTTTCAAGTGGATAAATGTAAGCTCATAAATTTATAGTGGATTCTAACAAAATAACTGGATTCAATATATTGGATGAACAATACTCTGGAGTGATTCAGACCTGGTCCAATGGATGCAGCTTGTCAGACCAGGTTTGAATTATTCCAGAAAAAAATCTGGTGATATGCTTAAATGTAGCCTACACTAGAATATATTGCTTCAACATAATCTGATGTTTAAAGATTGAGTTGGCCCTTTGTATATTAATATAGCATAACATATGGTCCAGGTTGTCCAGGTTTAAAATTAAACAAAGATTCTACAAGAGAAATTGAACCCAGTCCTCCAGATGGCAAGCTACTGCTCAAGTATTGCCAATTAACAAACAAATAATGATGATAACGTTTCTATGAATATTATGATATGGCATTGTTTTAATTGAATTTATATGCTATTATGCTATGCTCATTTTATTCATGATGAAATATTTAATAGCATATTATATTATTTGTTTTTAATTAATGTTTATAGTGAATTATTATGATTATTTTCTTGCAATTATTGATTATTATGATTAGTAAAAAGTAGGGTCATTCCAGGAATCACTACCCTAAAAAGTGAAATGACCCTACTTTTGGACTACCCACCCTATGATTGGATTGATCACCAAGTAATGAAGATAGGCTAGATTGTACACATGAAAATACTACAGCTTTCCATCAAAGAATTGGTGATTGAATCTTTGTCCCACTCCTTGACAAATTTATTTAAAGAAAATGGGTAAATGTCCAGCCCAATAATCTCCATCTTCTTTAGTCTGATTGATTCCAATTTTAATCCTTACAATTAGAGATGGAATTGATATTCCAATACTTTTGAAATATCAATATTTTTTTCAATACTTTGATATTTTTATACTCAATAAATTTACTTCAATATTTAGAAAATACTAATACTTTTCTATCAATATTTTTGAATATCAAAAAATATTTAATGGTTGAAGAGAAACTTTTTGAAATATATACAAAAAAGAAATAATTTTTCCTTTAATTGTTTAATAGCTACTGGTGATGGCAGATAGTGTTGAAAAGCCTAATTATGCATGCTTAATCTATTTCCATATTTCATTTTAATCTTTAAATAAACAAATAAATTAAGATAGTCACAAGCTCTTTAGCAAAAATATAATAAGTTTATTCTTATAGACCACATTATATTAATGCATTAATAGCATTAGTATAATGTGGTATAAGAGAACCCATGATTAAAGCCATCATTCAATATGATTTTAATCATGAGTTCTCTTATAGATTTATGTATAATATTTACAAAGAAGTACAGTAGAATCTCAATTACCTGGGGTTGATTTTCCAGGTGGTAGATTGACCTGGATAATTTATAACCTGGAAGTGATGCCAATATCAATGTTTTATCTTAGATGTGCTATCTTAAAGATTTTTAAACACCCTAGATTAATTTCTTTATTATAAATTAAATAATTGGCAATAAAAAATTAGAATCAAATTAAAATTATAGATATTTCAATAATTCCTTGCTGCAAATAAATCAATTTCTTGTTTCCTTTTTCAATAAACTAGAGAACATGTGGATATATGTATGCAAACAATTTATTTATTTTTTAATATTAAATGTGATGCATATAGTCCATAATCCTGATTTTTTAGAATATTTTGTAGATTACCTAGGATAATTCATTTTCTATCTATCTGATTAATCAGGAGTATACTGATTAACCAGGTATATACCATATATAAATGTTATAATACTCAAAATATTAAATCTTTTTCTCCTGTTTCTATTATTTTTCATAATGATTGCCCTATGTGCTACAGCATCCCAGATTACAGTATTTGTCTATCTAAGTTAAAGAAAAATTAGAGTGATGAGTGAACTCTAAAGTAACCTTTAGAAGAGGACCTATTATTTTTAATTCCCTAAGAAATGACAAGGAAAATGTGTTCCAGATTTAACCTCTGGTATATATACAATCTGTACCTATAATTACTTTGAAGCACTGAAGAAGAATATCTCAATAAGATCTGTAGAGATCTTACAGACAAGCTTAAAGAACATAAGAATGATATATGTGAAGATAAGTTTCTGCAGCACTCAACTACACATCTTATGAATGTAATTCACAAGTTGATTGGTGAAGAGCTATGATGATTAAATCTCTATTATTACTGATCTTAAGACTGAAAAAGCAGTTCTGATTTTGAAGAGAAAGAGAATGCATAATGTAATGAACGATATTCTTCTAGAAGAACTCTCCCAGTCACGACTCTGGTACCTTTACTCATACAATAGCTTTTAGAAAGCTCAAATATTAATATATACCAAAGTATTTTCTGTATACTGTTGAAGGATATCCTTAAATATGTTGTGATCATTTTTATATTTTTGTATTTATCTATGTATATCTGCTATTACAAAACTACTACTTATGTAACCTAAAAATTACCCTATAATTTTCATATTTGTATTGTTATTTAACGATATACAGGGTGAAGAAAAGCTTCGTCATAACATTCTGTGTACTGATAGAGGGCATTGAAACAAGTTGAAAATATCAAATGAACATATGATCCAAATCACACCATTTTTGAGTTATGACCCTTTAAAGCTAGCCAATCACTATCGAGTTTACAAAGCATCATGACACATCATGTTGCATCACTTGCCTTCTTACTACAGCATTACAAGTTTGCTATCCACATCTTCCACATGGCATACTGCCTTTCTCCATTGAGTTAGCCTGGATAGTAAAGATGTTAGTTTAAAAATCTGGGTTTGAATTCGGTTATGACAAGTATCACAATGTTTTTTGTTTTTAATCTCACCCTCTTTCTCTGTGAGTTTATCGCTTTCATTGCATTTTACTTCGAATGATTGCAACAGGGGCAAGAGTGTCAGCAATAAAAGAACTACTGCAGTAACAACAATAATAATAAAAATGATAAGTGAATCAATTAATTAAGTAGAACAAAAAAAGAAAAATAATAATCATACGTGCATTTTCTTTTTAAAAATGGCCAATCATAAAGTGTAATTCTTATTTCATTTTATAGTAAATGTTTTGAAATAAAAGAAAAAGTCCAGTACGGATGAAAGCTTTAATCTTCATTACAAATTTTACAAGACAATTAAACTTTAATATTGTCAATTCAGTTTTTCAAATTCTTTTTCATAAGACAATTAATCTTTCATTACAGTTTTTGTAAATTATAAAAAAATGTTTTATGAAAACATTCAAAGTTTCATCCTCTAACAACAAGGCAGAACTGACAGCATCAGAGGAAAGAATTGCAAATTCTTTCAAACATTCTAGGTGCATTGCGTATGGTTTCTGCCGTTTCAAAAATGCATTTTGTTAATTCTTCTAGGGTATTGATTGGTGTAGATTAAACCAGTTCCTTCATATAACTCCAAAAGAAAAAGTACACAGATGTGAAATCTGGTAACTTCAGAGGCCACACTCTTAATCCACTGCATCCAATCCATCTCCATCCAAAAGTGATGGATAAATGATTTCCAATAGCTACTGAGTAGTAGGGGAGGAGCTCCATCATGTGAAAGATAATTTTTTCTCATATTCCAAAGAAAAATATCATCCAAAAGTTCCAGTAAGATCTCTTAAAAAATGAAGTATGTTGATTAAGTTGATTAGGAAAAATGTAAAGATCAATGAGGAAGTCCACAACAATACCTGCCCAACTTAATTATCATTGTTGAATTGATGACTTAACATAAACATTACGTTTAATTGTCTTATAAAATTTGTAATGAGGATTAAAGATTTCATCCATAATGGACTTTTTCTTTTATTTCAAAACATTTACAATGAAATGAAATAAGAACTACACTTTGTGATTGGCCATTTTTAAAAAGAAAATGCATGTACGATTATTTTTTCTTTTTTTGTTCTACTTAATTAATTGATTCTCTTATCATTTTTATTACTATTGTTGTTATTGTAGTAGTTCTTTAATCGCTGACGCTCTTACTCCTGTTGCAATCACTGGAAATAAAATACAATGAAAGTGATAAACTTACAGATAAGGGGAGCGAGATTAAAAACAAAAAGCATTGCAATACTTGCCATACCCAGAATTCGAAGCCAGACTTTTAATTTAGAAGCCAGGTGTGCTAGAATCTTTACTATCCAGACTAACTCAATGGAGAAAGGCAGTACACCACGTGGAAGATGTGGATAGCAAACTTGTAATGTGGCAGTAAGATAATGCAGTAGTAAGAAGGCAAGTGATGCAACATGATGTGTCATGATGCTTTGTAAACTCGATGGTGATTGGCTAGCTTTAAAGGATCATAACTCGAAAACAGTGAATTTGGACCATATGTTCATCAGATATTTTCAACTTGTTTCAATACCCTCTATCAGTACACAAAATTTTATGATGAAGTTTTTCTTCACCCTATATATTTACTTATGTAAATGAGATATTATTATTTTATAAATAGATAACTTCTTATGGCACTGTTTATGAAAGTTTAAATTTTTGAAGTTTTATATTCTTTAGAATTTTAATCTATGACAGTCTGTTTGTGGAACATAAGCTGATGATGATCATAAGATGGCAAAAAGTACTTCGGGTCCGTCCATAAACTACGTCACGCTGTTAGGGGAGGGTGGGTGTAGGAGATTTGTGACGAAAAATGACGTTGGGGAGGGAAGGAGTCATGCAAATTGTGACGTCATGGTATACAAATTGTTAAATACAATTATTTTACATCACATGATTAAAAATTAAATCCTAAAAATTTATAAAAATATTTTATATGTTGATGATGTAACGATGTCAAAAGGTTGGACACCCCTGTCCAAATTTTTGACTTCCTTGGGCCGCATTCGAAGAAAAAAAAATTGTCTCAGGCCGTACATAAAATATACTAATTCTAACGATAGTTGTTGAGCAAAAAAGTTAGTAAATAATGTACTATATATGATATCCATCATGACAAAGAAGCAAAAATGTCATAGCCTAATAATCTTTAACTTCTATTCGTTCAGAATTTTTTTAAAATCATTGAATAGATCAAGAGATTTTAATCACTGAAATAAGAAATATTTTAGAAAATGGAAATAAAGAAATGATAAGTATTTAAATAATAAAAACTTCATTAAATTGATTATTTTTAATACAAAAATAAAACAAATTTCTTTTTCTTTTAGTGGGATATTTGATGTGTTGCAGCATTGTAATACTTTTTAATAAAATGTATTACAATGCCGTGCGAATTTCAAAAAGTTAAAAAAATAATTTTATTAAAATGTATTACAATTACGTGCGAATTTCAAAAAGTTAAAAAAAAATAAGTGCATAAAAAATCTCAATATTTTAAGGAAGTGGGCCGCGGGTTAGACAGCCCTGTTCTATCATAAACCAAAAGAAATCAAACAAAGAAAACGAAACTTATTGTAGCTCACACGTCATTGACAGTACTAAAACGAAAGGAAGACTTTTAAGTACAGGAATACCTTCGATTATCGTGGTTATTGTTGCCACAAAAAATACTGCAATAATCGAATCCGCGATAATCGGGATAAATAATACATGTAAAATGGGTGATCATTGCAAGGATTTTTCAAATCTATTAATTAAATTTTATATAAGAGGTACCTGCCAAGGATTTTTCAAATCTATTGATTAATTTTTATATGAGGTAAAAAAGAAATCTATTTTAGCATTTATTGTAGGGGTAAATAAGAAGAGAAAAAATATCCATATGCCATATCTGCTCTAGAGATTCCCGAGCGCCCCGAATGCGTTCCTTGTAACACCTACTCAACACCTTTACAATATTGAGAAAATAATAATTTTGGTTCCTCCTTCCTAAGGAGCCCCGATACGGTCATCGTTTGCTTACCAGGTTTAAGCTGGCCTTGTCCACATGTATTTCAGGCAAACGCAGACAGTTACTGATGAGCAGTGAATAGGTACCCTCAGATAAAAACGAAGTGCTTTAAGAGAGCTACCTGGAGAGTAAATATAATTCTGGTTACATATGTAGTGGGCTACATCTCGAAACCGCAATAATTCGAATTTGGAGCGCAATAATTCGAATTTTAGTATCAAATTATAAACCGCGATAAATTGAAATTCGCGATAATCGAAACCGCAATAATCGAGGTATTCCTGTATACAGAATATAATTAACGGGTCTATGAGATTTGGTGGAACACAATTTTGCATATCAGGAAATTCTTTTCTGTTTTCCAATAAACTAGTCCAGCAAATCTCATCAAATATAGCAGAACTGCCATTTAGGTTACATTTGCATGGGATTAAAGGAAAACTGGTCACTTAAGATATCAGTTTTGAAGTAGCATACACAGTGCAGGTATGTAACAATGATTATTTTATTATATGATAACTAATTTGGCTTCTATGCCATCATCAGCTCTTTGTAAGAGCTGATGATGGCGTAGAAGCCGAAAACGTTACTCAGATTAAATAGTTAAGCAATCCAGTACTTTTTTAACATATGTGTGTTTAGAATTTGTTTAATAGTTATTTAAACACCGAAGAGAGCAGTTAGATTTTCAATTTTTATTTTATTTTGAAATTAGACGATGTTTATGTTTTATTTTTCAAAAAATAAAGATGGTATTGTAACATATTTGAAGCTACATTTTTTACATAAAATATGATATATAATTTTAAGACATTTGTATCCACTTCTGCTAAAGTGTATTTGTAAGCTAAAATATATATGTAATAAAATGCCAATGTAAAATTATTCTTATTTTCTATTTTTACGTATAATCGGAGAAAAAATTTAAAATAGAAGGGGAGGGTGTCTTCCAATTTGTCGGAGAAAAATTTTAAATAGAAGGGGAGGGTTCTTCCAATTTGTTATGTCACCAACAGGGGGGTCAAGCGTAGTATGACGAAATATGATGAAGGGGAGGGAAGGGGTAAAAAAGTGTTCAAAATATCGTGACGTAGTTTATGGATGAACCCTTCTGTACTGTGTCTATTAATATATTCTGTAAGAATAAATTTGTTATTTTACTGCTGAAGAAATTGTGACCATCTTATTTGAATTTTTGAACAGATTGTAATATTTTTAAGTTTTCTATTTACACAAAAATTCAATAAATAATGATACTAAATAAATGGGTTTTTAATGATGTAAAATATTAAAAAAATTACACAAGATTTTCAATCTCAAATCATAGAGATCATTATCAGGTTGTACGATGAAGTAAAATAAAATATGACTGGCAGCAAAAGAAAGATAGTATATACTCTTTTATTTGTGTATTTATTCAATCATGATAAATACCACCAAACCAATCTTTAATTTTACAAAATATTACAAAATAATCCTTGCATTTTGGAGAATTTTCCTTATAGTGTCCTTTTATACATATACACATATATATATATATATAAGGAAAATTCTCCAAAAAGCAAGGATTTTTTATTAACTCAGGAAAAAATTACCCTGAGAAAAGAAATTTTTTAATTGAGTTAAAACCAGAATTTTATATGATTGTATTTTTCATAATATAAATATTTTATACAATTTAAATAAAATTCTAAACATCCAAATTTTTATCATCTCATGTTCAATATATTCTTAATATAGTATAGTTTTCCACATTTTCTTATAAACTTTCCTGACATAATGAAAAATGATAGCTATACAGAATATGAACATATTTAACAATAATTTTTTTTAATCCAAATTTCAGTTTTTATGTTAAAAGTTATTTTGCAGATTGTTTTTGTTTTGGGAATAATTTAAAAATCATTATATTCATTAAAAGATTTTCTTTTGATAGATGTTATTTATGAACTTTTTAATTATTTTTGATATAATTCACTTACATTAGAGATATTTGACAAGTTTCATGGAAGATAGGATTTTATGATATTATAATTAATTAAAGTATTAAGTCTTATTTATTTGTATTATTAAAAAATAGAAAAATAATAATAAAAGTTATTTATCTGAAAGTTCTTCTTAGAAATAACATAATAAAATGAGATTCCATTTCATGTAAACATTTTTTTAGAAAGAGGAATCTAAAGACAAACAGAAATATAACAAATTTCAAAACATTGTTTTAAAACATACAAATGAACATGAGATTCCATTGACAACATATAAATTAAAATGCTGTATTTAAAATTAGTCAAAGTTTCAAAGTAATAAATAAACTGTTTAATTTATATATGATGAATTCTATGTAAATGTTCATTTATTTCAGTGATTTGTAATCTAGGATATGCATACCCAAAATATTTCCCAGGACATTTGGAGTATTAACAAATAATGGTGGAAAAAGGGATATATGCCCACAGTATAAGAAAAGAGACAAGTCAAAGGTTGTGAAATGTATTTTGCTAAATTAAAAATAAAATTTATAGAAATGGGCTACAAATGAATACACAATGAATAAAGATTGGAAATCATAGGCCTATACAATCTCAATATATTTAGTTTGATCTGTAAATAGAATGCATTCATTTAGGTTTACTTGAAAAAAACTGAAAACAATTATACGTTATATTTACAGAATGCATAAAATTTTATCTACTTTGCAATTAAAAATTATTTAAATATTCATGAATTTGTAAGTGAAATAATATAATAATATGGACTGTAATTACTACTATCATAAACATTCAATGTTTCTGAATGTTTTATGATTTAAGTAGATCCAATAAATATAACTTAAATTACTTGTTATTGAATTATTAAATAACTTTTTATTACAAAATTGATTAAGTTTGAATTTTCATGTATTTTTTTTGAGCCAAGAAGAAATTTTTCCCAACATATATGGAAGAATATCCATATCATTTGCAATATTCCATCAAAACATTGCAAAAATTATTTTTCTAACTTGATTAAATCAGTTATCAGTAATTAATCATAAGAACATTTTCCAATATTTTCTAAGTTATTGTTTATTTCAAATACCAAAGTAAATTTAAATAAATACACTAAAACATAAAAATTAATTCATTAATAAATCAATGGTAAATGGTAAAATTTCTATACCAAAGTGTCTTAAAACCTGACAAATACAATATATTTCAATAAAACTACTGTTCCAGCTTCATCAGATATTTTCAAATTTCAATACAGTGAAACCTTGATCTGTCATTCCCAGATGTTTCACTTTCCCAGAAACATTGTTCAATTTTTAAGGTTCCTAAATAAATCCTCTTTAAACTATGAAAATTAAACCCACATCAATCTTTTCTCAATTTATTGTTTTCTCATATTTATTGGTTAGAATTTTTAGTTCCAAAGAATATTAATTCCAGATTGATTGTTTTTAGAAAGAGAAACACTGCTCATACAAATGTTAGTAATAATGGTTGATGTTTTGGAATTTATTATTAACACAATGGAAATTTTAAATTCAATAAAAATAAATCTAATTTAAACCTAAAAATCCTATATAAAGAAAAGTATATAAAAATAATAATAAACTAAAACTGCATAAAAGATTTAAGTAATAACTTGAAAAAACAGCACTAGATTGCAGTTCTATTTAAATTAGATTTATTTTTATTGAATTTAAAATTTCCATTGTGTTAATAATAAATTCCAAAACATCAACCATTATTACTAACATTTGTATGAGCAGTGTTTCTCTTTCTAAAAACAATCAATCTGGAATTAATATTCTTTGGAACTAAAAATTCTAACCAATAGATATGAGAAAACAATAAATTGAGAAAAGATTGATGTTAAATATTAGTTTATTGAGTAATTTGTATAGAACTGCAATCTAGAAAAGTATATAAATATTACCCTTATTATTTTAATATTATTCAATATCAGACTTTTACTGACAATCATTATTATCCTCAACATCATTATAATCATCATCATCATTGATCAGGGCTTAAATATATAGCTGGAATTCAATTGTTATTCCAATAACAGCTGATAATTACTAATAAGTATATAGATTATTAATTTTGTAATATCCATTATAACAATATTAACTATCCATTATAATAATATTAACTATCCATTAACTACATTTTGTTACTTTCCATTGTTAATTTTATGCATGTCTCTGTTCTGTATAACCATTTCCAGCTTATAAGATACAGGATGATTTTTTAAGGTATTTATAAAAAAAAGTGTCTTATAAACTGACAAATATGGCAATTCAATAATTTTTGCATTTATAATAACTTCAAAAATAAATGTTATGTTTTTAAATGATACATCTTTTTTATATTTGAAACATACTTCAATTCTTTTTCTGCTTGTCTTTTTTTCGGAATAAAATCTCGATTTTTCAATTCTCTGAGAATTCTTTCTGCTTCATCTAATAACCTGCTAATAATTGATCCTGGTCTACTTGGATCTTGCCCATGTCTTTCTAATTGACTCACAAGATCTAAAATGATAACAGTAAATAATAAGTAAATATATAAAAAATTTTTGCATGATAAATATTAAATTAAACAAACAATAAAAATTATAAGCATTGTTTGATTCTAGAATCTTTTTAAGAAAAATATAATCAATATGCAAAAATAATGAAGAATAACATAAAATATTTTAAATAATTTTTATAAAATTTACATCCATCTCGAACTTAAATATAAATCAAAATATATAGTTTGTCGAACAAGAAAAATAATAAAATACAGGTAACCCTTGTATAACAGAGTAGATAAGTTCCTAAAATATGACGTGTTGTATGAAACCATATTGTATGAGACCTGGAGCCAATACAAAAAGGGAGTTATGTTCCAAAACCAATTAAAAACAAATAACTTTCTTTAATATCCACATACAAAACTTAATTTTTATTAAGGATATTAATAATATAAAACATAAAGAAAGAAAAAATATATATATGTTTAAGACCCAAAAATAACAGTATATGTAAAACAAAAAGAAAGGAAAAATATACAGTCTATGTAACATTAATTTACCTTACCACTGTTCAGTTAAAATGAAAATGTTTTTTCTTTTTAATAATATCAGCTTCACATTTTGAACTTTTTTCTTTTAAATTGCATTTAAAGTTTGTGTTATCTTCTTCTCTCTTTACAAAATCTACAATGTAACCCATAAGAAAGCAATCATTCCTTATCACATACCCCAAAAAAAATTTGTGAATAAAAAAGTTGTTTTCTATTTCTCATTCTTCTATTGAAGAATAAAAACTTACTTTTTATCTATGAACTGAACATTTGTAACACAAAATACTTAATGGTTGATTTAAAAATTAATTCAATTAACCCAATTTCAAATCAAAACTGAAAATAGACTGTATATTGTCCTTTTCACGGCAAACTGGCAAAATTGCATTTATGACTAATTTTAGCATAGTATTTCCCAATAATTATAATTTATGTGTGTATTGTGTGTCCATAGTGTGGATTTACAAAAATTAATGAATGTTGTGTGTTATACCCTAGTATGGATTTACAAAAATTAATGAAAATGTTTTGTGTTGTAGGAAATTAAATATAATTTTCTAAATGTGTTAAGTAAAAACAGTGTTGTAGAAGTATTGTGCTATATGAAGTCTTCTGCAATTTTCAAATCATGTTAGAGTGAAATCATGTTATACAAAGGCAACCTTGTATTCCAATATTTTTTACTTTGTCTATCTGAATTCTAGAAATTAATTGAAGCACAAACATAGGAGATTAAAAACAATTTATTTGGAAAACATTTTTGGCTATTCGATAGCCATCATCAGTCAAACGTATATAATAAATTCTATTAGTAGAACAAAATTTAAAAATACAGATTATAGTAAAAATTATCAAAAATTAAATTAAATATAAATAAATGTATAAATATCAAATTTCTCCCTCGATGGCATTTCCACCTTGTCGTGGTGAGAGAGCTTGCGTGTTCCAATGATCCTGAGAGCTATGCCAGCGGTAGCTTTGCTACTGATAGGGTCTCCCATGCCGGACAGGTCGAAGGTAAGGGGCCAGACTAAGAGGACGCCCTACCCAAACTAAGGTGTAAGGCATCGTGCTGAGAGTTGAGGGGTAGTAAAAGATGTCGTTAATGATCCCTTCAGGGCACCTGGCGAAACTCTGTCGTAGTTAGCCTTCTGCCCGTATTGGAGGATAACGGGCGGTGACATTTTATGTTTCCCCCAATTCTAATTTTGCCACATGGATGACAAAATTACTGATTTTATTTCTTCTGGGGAGGCTGCTCCTCCTCCCCATCATGGGGATGGTGAACCTGGCACCTCGTTTGAGGGTGCCGAGGTCGCTAATGGGCCTCAGGGTGGTGGGGAGGACAGGCAGTCTACTAATGTTAATGTTGCCTCCGGGAGTACATCTAGTCCGCGAAGGACACATTTGTCTGGAGCGGCTAGACAAAAGCGGAGGAGGGCTAATAGGAAAGCTGCTGCTGTTGGTGGCTCTCAGTTACCAGGTAGCATCGAACCAAAGAGTTGCTTTCTCTGAACAAAAATGAAGTTAGAATTGTAACAGGGCTTCTTACAGGGCACTGTCATCTTAGAAGACATCTTCACTTGATTGGGCTTGCTGATAGCCCCATGTGTAGAAGATGTCAGTATGAGGAGGAAACTCCTCTTCACATTTTGTGCGAATGTGTGGCTCTTTCGTGGCTTAGGCGTGATCTCTTGGGGGTGTATTTTCCTGTTCCGTCTGGAGGACTACCTCTGATCTTAGGCAGGCAAAGGGTCTCATTTTAGGATGCTCTGCTCAGCGGACTAAAGAGTTGCTTTCCCTGAATAAAAATGAGGTTAGAATTGTTACAGGGCTTCTTACAGGGCACTGTCATCTTAGACGACATCTTCATTTGATTGGGCTTGTGCTTGGGTTGGGTAGACTCCTCCCTGTTCTACTAACTAACTAACTAATATCAAATTTAGTAAATAAAGAATAAGAATGAAAATAAAAATATACAAAATAAATAAATAAAATATAAATAAAAATTTTAAAATCAGGATCATGAAGTTTCCCGAATAATCTATTCCAAGTTGAAGGTATAAGAGTGGGTTCATTCTTATTAATAGCTGTGGAATTATGTTGACACTTTTCAATTTCAATAGCTTCATTTACATAATCTTTGTATTTATCCAGATGATCTATTGGGGGATGCACAATAGACCATTGTTGGTCGCGGTGCTTGGGCTGGGTAGGCTCCCCTATTCTACTACTATTACTATACTACTACTACTACTACTGATATACCATAGGTCTTTCCTATTTCCCATTCTTTTGAAAGAGTTCTGAGAAAAATATAATACAACGCATAATCGATGTCCATCTGCCTTGCTAACTTCTTAGTCGCCATATTTAAATAATAACAAAATTAAAATTAACAAAATTTCCAGCATTATTATTATTATTTATGATAAAATAATAGAAATTTGAATTCATGTAAATAATTCTGATGGTAATTTATATAAATTTCAAAATATCTTTTAAAAAAAATTATAAATTTTCAGATGGCAACTTCAAAACATTTTCAATCAGCAACACAAGTATTCAAAGCAAATGAAAGGTTATTTGTAGTGGAAGATCATATCTGATATATATCTTTTTTGGTGGCTATTTCATGACTTTAGTGAGTTTTACAAATATAGTTATTGTTTTAATAACATTTAATTTGTTTAATGGACAATGGCAAACAATAAAAGAAAATCATATATCATTAAAGAGAAATTAAATATAATATATCGAGTGAAAAGTGGTGTCTCAAAAGCACAAATAAAACGGCGAGGAAACGTTTAGTGAGAGCCATGGTGGTATTCTGATATCGTAGGCTTTGTTTGTGTTCCTTGATCCTAGTTTTAAGATTGCGGGACGTATAGCCTATGTGCGCTTCCTCTTTGTTGATATCTAGATTTTTGAGGGGATTTTATAAACCCCTGGCTAATTGATAGAGGGTGTATTGCCTTTGTCGTTATGAAGGATTTCAGAAGAAGGAAGATTACGAACCTTGGATAAATTGGATAGCTTTCTCACATTCTCCAATTTAGAATCGCTAAATTAGAGAAGAAGAGAAGCCATTGGTTATAGTGCAGTTGTCTTATAACATGGATTGGATCCCCACCCCACAAATTCACATAACTGGAGACCACTGTATAAGTTAGTTATAAGTTGAGACCACCTGTATACAGTTATCAGATTATTATTGGATTGATTATATATGATGATAAATTCATATATTATTTATATTTATTTTAATATATTGTCACAGAATTACAAGTCACAGTCAAATGAAAAAACAAACTTTATTTACCTGGAATAATGTTCTACACTTGAGTCTGTTTACCCACGGGAACACAACACAAAAAAAGTGAAGAAACCCAACACAACTAGTCACCATTGTGCGGTCTGACTCCTGTAACCACCAAAGAGAAAAAAACTCCTTCCCCTTCTCAGTGGATCCTTCACTCTCGCTCCCAAGGGGGCTGTAATTGTCTTGTGGCATCCCCCTCCCCTAGATGATTCGCCTCTGGAGAATCTTCATACATTGGGTGAAAAGGCTTCATATGGGCGACATGAACCACTTCCTGGTACCGACGGTGTCTGTGATGCGTCGAGTCAGGAATGGCCTCGACCTCATATGAGACTGTAGAGACACTTTGGCGAATGACATAGGGTCCAAAGTAGCGAGCGACATGAACCACTTCCTGGTACCGACGGTGTCTGTGATGTGTCGAGTCAGGAATGGTCTCGACCTCATATGAGACTGTAGAGACACTTTGGCGAATGACATAGGGTCCAAAGTAGCGACGAAGCAATTTTTCGGAGGCTCCCACCTTACGAACAGTGATAAATACCCAAACCAGGTCATTTTCTTGATACGGTCGATGCTTAGCATTGTATCGCTCCTTGTCGTATTCTTGTGCCATGGTGGTATGAAGACAGGCCAAATTGCAGGCCTCCTCGAGTCGGGTCATTAAAAGTTCAGTATAGGAATCGCCAGTCGACTGATCATCCATCATGTATAACGGATACAACAGGTTGATCAGAAGGATTGCTTCATGGCCGTATAGCAAAAAGGAGGAATAACAGGTGGTATCATGACGGGAAGTGTTGTAGGCAAAGGTAATTGCAAGTAGATTCTCATCCCAATACTTTTGCTCCATATCCACATACATCAACATTATATCAGCTAGAGCAGCGTTTCTCAAACTGTGGGTCGCGACCCTAAAAGGGGTCGCGAAGCGAAATAATTTTATTCAACTTCTTTTTAACTTGTAGGATTTTGATCAGGACATTTGGTTTGTATCCGTGAGATATGCCATGTCATATAATAAGTCCAATTTCATTGTACCGATCTATGTAATGAGTGTTATGAGGGAATGAACATTTGAATAATGCTCTAAAGACAAAGCAATTTTATGGCTCCAGGCATCAGGTGAAGTAGCAGGGATGAATATAGGAGTGTAAAGAGGTCTCCTATATACAGTTGTGCAATATTCTGCATTGACGATGTTAAGATTTATGTCAAGATAGTGAATATGTGAATGGCTGCTTTGGTCTAGTTTAATATGTAAGCCTAGGGAAGTATCACTAAGTCCATTGACGATTTCATCAATAAGTTCTTTGTCATCCAGGATTATTATATCATCATCAATATACCAATTATAGAGTTTAATGTATGGAAGAAATGGGTGTAGAGCTGCTTTTCTATGAGCTGAATGGATAATTCAGCAAGGATAACTACCATTGGGCTACCCATAGGCACATCTTTATTTTGTTTAAAGATGTGTCCATCAAAAATAAAATAAGAGTGGAATGTTACAAGATCGCATATATCTTTTAGACATGATGGAAGACCATCAACATAGGGTAAGTGTTCTTCGAGAAATTGAAAAGTGCGTGGGATGCAGGAATTAATTCAATGGATGGATATAATGCTTCGTAATTGAAAACTGACATGGTTTCATTTGGGAAAGGCCTTGTCTCAAACAGAGTGTATAGGAAACCTTCTTACACTCCTATATTCATCCCTGCTACTTTACCTGATGCCTGGACCTAATGCTCTAAAGACAGCCATAAAATGGCTGTCTTTAGAGCATTATTCAAATGTGCATTCCCTCATAACACTCATTACATAGATTGGTACAATGAAATTAGACTTATTATAAGACATGGCATATCTCACGGATACAAACTAAATGTCCTGATCAAAATCCTACAACAAGTTAAAAAGAAGTTGAATAAAATCTCTCCTTTGCAAAATATTGCTAACAGTAAACTCCCATCTACTACCATTCTCAGGAATTTAAGTAAAATGATTGAGCGTTGCACTGGCCGTAAATTCGCCTTCGAATGGAAACACATGTTCCTCAATTTGCTTCATAACGACAAAGGCAATACACCCTCTATCAATTAGCCAGGGGTTTATAAAATCCCCCTCAAAAATCAACAAAGAGGAAGCGCACATAGGCTATACATCCCGCAATCTTAAAACTAGGATCAAGGAACATGAACAAAGCCTACGTTATCAGAATACCACCATGGCTCTCACTAACGTTTCCTCAAATATAATTTAGACATCAATTGGAGTAATGCCATGCTTATAAAATGCATTCCTGATAAATACAAAGATTATGTAAATGAAGCTATTGAAATTGAAAAGTGTCAACATAATTCCACTGCTATTAATAAGAATGACCCCACTCTTAACTTCTCTACCTTCAACTTGGAAATAGCTTATTCAGGAAACTTCATGATCCTGATTTAAAAATTTTTATTTGTATTTTATTTATTTATTTTGTATATTTTTATTTTCATTCTTATTCTTTATTTACTAAATTTGATATTTATACATTTATTTATATTTAATTTAATTTTTGATAATTTTTACTATAATCTGTATTTTTAAATTTTGTTCTACTAATAGAATTTATTATATACGTTTGACTGATGGCTATCAAATAGCCAAAAATGTTTTCCAAATGAATTGTTTTTAATCTCCTATGTTTGTGCTTCAATTGATTTCTAGAATAGTAATAGTAGGATGTATTATTATATGTTTGTTTATCTGTTTAAGACAGAATATTAAAGTATATCTGTTTTTTTTTTTTTTTTTTTTTTTTTTTTTTTTTTTTTTTTTTTTTTTTTTTTTTTTTTTTTTTTTTGTAAAATAACTGTTTTTTATGATTTTGATATTCACAATATTGGATAGAAATTATAATACAGTTGAACCTCTCTAAGTGATCCTGGATGATTGGATAATCCAGTTAAATGAATCAAATTCTCATAGTCCATTTTGACTCCATAGAGTTTAATGTTTAAGGAGTATGGATAAGTGGATAATATCAGTTAAGTGAATCAGGATTTTTTAACATTAAATAATGTTTATACAAGGGATATGTACAATGATAAAAGCAGATATGTACTTATTACTAGTGACCTGGAATTGGGTTTTTAAAGCTACATTGCTATTGATGAGGATTTAAAAACAGATGGGAAAGAGCCACTGCTGCCGCCATCAAATTCTGATTTTGAAGAAACAGAGGAAGATGAAGAAATGACTGATCAGGAACTACCATCTTGATTAATGGACACTATGAAGGCATTAGATTTAGTGTTACATTATTTAGAAGCAAATGGTTGTGATTTATACAAAAACTTTAAAAATTAAAGTCAAATATATTTGAGATTTTCAAAAGAAAATTTAACTCAAAAATCAATTAATTATTTTCATAATAAATAGATTTTTCAAATATAGATTTTTAATGCATGTGCTGTATTTATTTATACATAATAAAAATCTTGTCATAGATTATAGAAATGGTGTTTTTTATGTTATATGCTTGATTATGTGCATGCTAATTTATTGACACTGGTTAAGTGGATCCTTGTAAGTCTGAAACTGATTCAGTTAGAGAAATTTGACCGTATATCAATTTACAAATATTGTTTCCATAGCCATAGCCAAGCTGTGACAAGATATTTTATTCACATATAATCTATATTTACATAGAAAATTTGAATTTTGATTGACAATTTCTTCATTTTTGCTTTTGTTTATTGATTTAATACTGACGAAGGCTCGGTAGAGTCGAAAGTGCTTTATTTAATAAAGAAATTTGTTGAATGAGAACATTGTTTCTTTCCCTGCTTAAAGTGTTTGAGATTGTTTTATAAAAATGGAGCAGTGTAGAGGTTTAATAGATTCTAATAGTTATTGTATTCTTCAAAGAAACCTCTTTTTTTTTATATTTTATATTTTATTTATTTATTATGGTTGAATAAAAAGTAAAATAATGTCAGAGATTAGCTTGTTGTTGTCCATCAATTTCCCACAGTGATTAAATTCATTGCATAGAATTTCATAATAAATAAAAATCATGCTGTTCATTATACAAAACATAGTATAATATGTGCCAATAAGCAGCACTGATATTCAACTGGTATGTACCAATATGACCATTCTGATTGTAGAATAGTATATTAGTAACTACATAAACACTAAAAATTAATTAATTAATATAAATTCTATTATTAACTAATAATATTGCACTACAACTAACAAGAAAGTTATATTGTCATTTTTTATATACAGACTCAAAAAGACTAAAATCAAGCACTTTCAGGAGCAGGAAATATGCAAGAAAAATCCTTTATTTACTTTTTTGATATTGTAGCTTATAAGAGCAAATATAATTCAAGAATATGTACACAGTGTTGGCAGTATTGCATTTTCTTTAGAAAAAATCACCAGGTTATCATTAACCTCTAATTAATAGTTATTACTGTTTCTAAATAGTTGTTTTATTTTAGTTTCATTATTAATCTGTTTTAATTCTTTTATGAAATAGTAAGTTTGACTACTGACTAGTGCAAATTTTTGTGCAAACAGTCTGATATTTACAAATTTTTAGAATTCAACATAGATATATTACCATACTAGTTGTTAAATATTTTGTATATCAGCCCTGCCAAAAAGTATTAAATTAAGTAAGAATTACATATTATTCTTGAAATGTATTTGATTATTTACATAACCTATATCAGAAGATAACATTAAAAATTGAATATTTATTATTATTACATTCAATATATAATATTGAATATTTGAATCATGAATTCTATTAAATTCTCCTTTAACAGCATTTTATTTATTCATTATTTTTCTAAATTAAATATTTATATTAAATACACCTAATACAACTGTATATCAATATTGTCAATAAAATACTAATTTGATTATGAAACAATTTCCTGCATTTTATAAATATATCTCATTCTTTATGTATAATATTATCTTGCATTTTTTTAAAAAGAAATTTTTTATTTTGCATTTTTTAAGAATTATTAATAATTGTTTTGATTACTTCTAAAAGGTTAAAAGCAGAAATCATAAAAAATATTATCCTTTTCTTTCTGAAATGTTGGAATCATTGAAATAAATTTTAAATAGTTGATTACTTTTGAAATTTATTTATTTTCTGACTCCTTCATTTATTGAGAGTTGGCTAAAATAATTTAATAATTGAAAAATAAAAATAAAAAAATTAAAAATAGGAGGATTATACTTTTTTATATCATTACCTGAAAGTTTTTTACGCAAATTTTGAATTTCCTTTAGCAATTCATTTGCATCCAATAATTCTCTTTCAGCATTAGAAGAAATTAATATTGCTTTGGCTGCCATATCTCTAGACTAATTATAAAAATAAATATGATTTATTTTATTATATCCTAAATAAACATAAATACCAGTTTTTTTAATCTTACCTCTACAAATAATGTATCTGCAAGACTTTCTAGATCAAAATATATTGTAAAGTTATCAATAAGTTTTTTCCCAAGGGTAACTCTTTTGATATATTTATTAACTGGTTCCTATTTTCAAAATAAAAAATTTTAAGTAATATTTTATAACAACTGAAGTTACAGTGAAGTCATGATTAACTAATTATATATGAATTGTATTTCATTATATAATAAAATTGCTGGCTAATATAAAATAATAAATTACATAAACACATAATAAAATGTATTTTTATTTAAAAAAAAATACCAATATATTTCATATATATGTTACAGGACAAACCCGAATTCAGGAAATACTAGAATTTCCTACAGGCAAACCCGAATTCAGGAAATACTAGAATTTCCTAGTCAAAACGAGAACGCCTAATGCTTGTTGGACGTTCTAGTATTTCCTAGGACGAACTCAAAATGCTGAACATTTCTTATTCAAAGTCCGGAATTTTTAGTTGCAGTGAGTCCATTAGTTTGGGGATGGTAAGCGGAAGTGCATTTATGGATTGTGTTGAGTAGCTGGAGAATGTTCTGGACAACACCAGAGAGGAATGCTTTTCCTCGATCACTTAGTAATTTTCTCGGAGATCCGTGACGGAATAAGATCTCCTCTATTAGGAAACTGGCGACTTCATAAGCTGTACTTGTAAGAATGGCCTGGGTGATGGCGTAGCAAGTCAGGTAATTAACGGCTACAATGATACAACGGTTACCCTCAGCTGACTTAAGAAATCATCCTAACAAGTCAATTCCTAAACATTCAAAAGGGGTGGCGGCAGGTGGGAGAGGCACAAGGAGCCTGCGGGAGCAACTGGTGGATGCTTTCTTCATTGACAGACTTGGCATTGTTGGATATAACAACGAATGTACTGATACATGCCAGGCCAGAAGAATTGTTGTGATTCTCAGGCATACGTGCGTACCAGACCCAGATGGCCGGCTGTGGGTATGTTATGCAATTCATGAAGAATGATGGCTCGGAGGTTAGTTGGTATTACTGGGTGCCAGGTGGGGCCATCGGGACAATAACTCTTTTTACAAAGCACATTGTCCACTAGCCAATAGCCACAGGGATAGGGTGAGGTAGCTAAGGTCACAAGGCACTGGATTTGAGGGTTCTGTTGCTGGGCCGACTGCAGACCTGCCAAATCAACTATTGATTCAATGATACAAGCCTCGGCGCATGCCGGAAGTGGATTACAGGAAAGGCTATCAGCATCACTATGTCGTTTACCAGTCTTATAAGAAATAGTCATGTCGTACTCTTGTAACTGAAAGGCCCATCGAGCCAGGCGACCCCCAGGGTCTCTCAGGTGAGTCAGCCAACCGAGAGTGTGGTAGTCAGTAAGAACCTGGAAGGGTCGACAAAGGAAATAGTCATGTCGTACTCTTGTAACTGAAAGACCCATCGAGCCAGGCGACCCCCAGGGTCTTTCAGGTGAGTCAGCCAACCGAGAGTGTGGTAGTCAGTAAGAACCTGGAAGGGTCGTCAAAAAGCAAATAGGACCAGAATTTCCTGACAGCCCAAACGACGACAAGGCATTCTTTTTCTGTCATGAAGTAGTTTTCCTTAGTCTTTGTCAATCGCCAACTGGCATAAGCTATCATTACTTTGTCCTTTTGCTGTTGCTGAACTAGGACTGCCCCAAGGCCAAAATTACTGGCGTCCGTATGCAGTTCAGTTGGGGTGTCGATTTGGAAGTAGCCAAGAACAGGCGCAAACATCAGTAGAGCTTTTGGATGCCTTTTGTTGGGGTATCCCAATCATATGCAGTTCAGTTGGGGTGTTGATTTGGAAGTAGCCAAGAACAGGCGCAAACGTCAGTAGAGCTTTCGAATGCCTTTTGTTGGGGTATCCCAATGGAAAGCAGCATTTTTTCTTAGCATGGCAGTTAGGGAATTGGCCAGGTTTGCAAAATTATGGATGAAGTGGTGATAATAGGAACATAATCCCAAGAAACTGCAAAGCTGATGGACTGTCTTTGGTGCTGGGAATTCGTTGACGGCACGAATCTTATCTGGGTTGGGACTAACACCGTCATCACTTATGAGATGGCCCAGTAATCGAAGTTGATGGGCTCCAAATCACCATTTCTTTGGGTTCAGTTGTAATCCCACTTGCGAAAGGCTGGAGAGTGCGATAGACAGGCACCAGAGATGTTCTTCATAGGTTGAAGAGAACACAATGACGTCATCAAGGTAGCATAAATAGGCAATGTTCCACTTTAGTCCACGTAGCACATTATCCATCATTCTCTCAAATGTGGCAGGGGTATTACACAAGCCAAACGGCATCGATGACGTCATCAAGGTAGCATAGGCAATGTTCCACTTTAGTCCACATAGCACATTATCCATCATTCTCTCAAATGTGGCAGGGGTATTACACAAGCCAAACGGCATAACTTTAAACTCGAATAGTCCATCGGGACTGATAAATGCAGTCTTTTCATGGTCTTCAGGGTCCACTTCCACTTGCCAATAGCCAGATTGCAAATCCATGGATGAGAAATATTTGGAATGGTGAAGACAGTCGAGGGTAATATCAATCCTCGGCAACGGATACACATCTTTCTTCGTTACGCTGTTCAGTTTCCTATAATCGACACAGAAGCACCAGGAACCATCTTTCTTCCATACTAAGACAACAGGGGAGGCCCATGGGCTGTGAGATGGTTGAACAAGACCCTGCCAAAGCATATCGTCAATCTCATGCTGGATAAGCTGACGTTTTGTGAATGATACCCGATATGGCTTCTGATAGCTGGGTGGAGCATTTCCAGTATGAATTCGATGCCGGATGGCCCTTCATTCAAGAGAAAAAAAATTTGACTATACTTCTGAAGAGTAATTTAAAAGCTGCGGTCATTGCTCTGGCGGGAGGTCAGGATCAATAAGGTTGTCCAACCATGGCAGGGGTACAGGACGGGTTGGTAGAATTTCTCGTTGTGCATCAACCCTTCCATCCGGTCAAGAACAGCGATGAACAGTGCGGCTGCTGATTCGGCAGATCCTAAACTTAGATTGGCAGGAAGAAGCTGCGACTCTAAGCAGCAGAATTTCTCATTGTGCATCAACCCTTCCATCCGGTCAAGAACAGCGATGAACAGTGTGGCTGCTGATTCGGCAGATCCTAAACTTAGATTGGCAGGAAGAAGCTGCGACTCTAAGCAGCTATTGATTAACCAAACAGTAGTGACCCATTCTGGATTGCAACAATGCTTGAAGGCAACATAGCTTCTTTTTCGAGGAATAAGCATTGATTATGATCAAGTATATAAGTCCCGATTACTGAAGTGGAACAAGCAGCCACCACAGGAACTACAGTCCTTCCAGGGAGGATGGTGGTGTGAGCAATGCAGAGAGATATGAAAAGGGGTGACTCTGGTTCAGATGAGGTCGTTGGCGGTTCGAACTGGACAAGGTGTTGGTGACAATCAATTACAGTCTTGGCTTGTTGGAGAAAATCCTACCCCAAAATCAGGTCATGAGAACAATGCGGCAGTACTGCAAACATAATGGGGACGAGCTGCCCCGAAAGGTCAATCCAGGCGGTACATTGACCCAATACCTCAACACTTTCCCGCTATGCCAGTCACAATCTGATGCAGAGATGGAGTCAGCATTTTACGGAGACGTCGACGCATGGATTCAGACATCACTGATAGAGTAGCCCCAGTGTCTAAAAAAGCTAAGATCTGTTCGGCCTCCACAAGCACTACGACTTTTTCTTTCTGAAGTTGACAAACGTCTGGAGGAATTTCAGGCACGACGTTCCTTGTTTTTCTAGCGACGGGATCTCTTGTGGCAGTTGAGATATAAATGATGTACAATTCACAGGTGACAAATCACAAGTCAATATAGTTGACCAGGTAGTTGTGTGACAGGTTGGTGACACTTCAGGTGGGCAAGCAGTTGATGCCTGGCTATTGTCATATGGTGGGAAGCGTCGAATTTTGAGGTGGGAAGCATCAGGCGGTGGTCTGGCCGAGATTGCCTGTTCTTCCTGCGGGTTTCTCTGGCGGCAGTATCATTGGACATAACCAATTCAGCAACATGGAAAGCAGATCGGCATGGCATCGGGTTGACGGAAGACATCAGTAGTGCAGTGGGATAATCCACGCCATGATGAGCTTGGCATCACTGATCAGCTAGGGATGGGCGCTGGTCGGTATTGTCTCTCGGTCGGGGATAATTCTACTGACGGTGTCGAAACTGCTGGTTGCATCAGCCCAGACCCACGCTGAATTTCCTCTCGGATTATCTCTCGAATCTCATCTTGGAGAACCCCTCGGAGGTCACCAACTGATCCTAGGTAATCGGGCTGAGAGGCTAGGTACAGCTCTTCTCGCACAACCTGACGGACAATCTCCTGTAGCTCAGTAGAAGCGGCGTCCATACTAGGGAGAGCCATTGGTGGCAAGCGAGTGCTATGATGGAGGACCAGTCGCCATCGGCGATAGTTTGCTCAAGTCGAAGACAAACAACAAGACATTCAGATACTGTTTTCACATCCTGAGAAACCAGCACGTTGAAAAAAGCATTGGAAATCCCCTTCAACACATGGTCTACTTTATCCATTTCGGTCATAGAAGGGTCAATAAGTCGGCATAAATGGAGAACATCCTGAACATATGCTTTGCATGTTTCGTCGGGGTGCTGACGATGGCAATTTAATTCTTGTTGTGCATGGAATGTGAGCTCATCAGACGAACCAAAAGCCTCCTTAACCCGTTCACTGCCTTTCATTTTTTCTAATTAACCCTTGTTAATATGCAAAAAAAAACAAAAATATGTAAATTGCGATACCTCGCTTAATTTTCATTGAATATTCTTGAAATGTTCATAATTTATTACGTTTTTTATTGTGATTCTAACGATGTAACAAATTTTTTCGAATTTTATTTCTTTCACAATTTTTCGTTCATTATATAAGATCAGAGAAAACATGATTTTTATATATGAAATCTTAGCCATCCAACGAAATATTTGGTATTTTCTGATAGTGGCAAGTCTTCTGAATAAAATGAGGTATGAATGAAGAAAATCAAATTATTATTTAAAAAATTATGTAATAGTTCGTTTTTTATCGATAACTTTCAATTTAGTTAGTTAGTTAATTAGTCAGTCAAAAATTGACAAAAATTTATTAAAATATTGTCATTTTTTTAATAAAATATGTTTATTGATGTTTTTTCTTCATTTCAATAATTTTATTTTAATATTTTATAAATTTTCGAATTTATAACAAAAAACATAACATATACGAAAATCGTCCACAATCCTACATAAACAGTTATAGCATTTTCTATTCTACTCTAATTGGCCTTGAGATAATTTGTTGACACTCTTCAGCCAATACCATAAGCAGTGCGGTAAAGTAGGCTTGGCTGCAATTTCCCATGAAATGACTGGCCATCATAAAACAATTAAACTGCCACGCCCCCTTTTATTGTCTAGGGTTACATTACGATTTTCTCGTATTTTACAAAATTATCTGTAAAAGTAAAGTAATAAATGACCAAATAAGTAAAAATATTCTATATTTCAATAAAAGACCAAATAAGTAAAAATATTCTATATTTTAACAGAATTAACCAAAATTTTTGTATTATTGACAAAATTCTTTCAATTTGATGAATTTAACAGTTCATCATAGTAAAATTCCATATTTTGCTTAAAATTTCAAAAATAAATTTATCTCAAAATCAAAATAAGATTACTAAAATATGATAGAATAGAAAGCAGAATCGATAAGATTCGATGAAAAACGAATACAAAGATTACTAAAATATGATAGAATAGAAAGCAAAATCGATAAGATTTGATGAAAAATAATCCAAATTCTACAAATACAATCCATTCACATTTTCTGTTTTTACAACGGAATTAAAAAAAAAATTTCAGCAATTGGAAAATCTACAACCCATCATCAGGAGGCACCTATTTTCATCCAATAAACACAAAAAAACCGCTCTGCAATAGCTCCACTGTATAATTCAGGATTGAATTTTATTTATATCGCTTTTTATTGTTTTTTGTTCCGCCATCTTGATGTCTTACCATGGCAAAGGCAGTGATGAAATCACTTCAGATACGAAGGTCAGGCTCCACATTGTTAAACCAAAGGCAGGCAGTGCCGGTCAGTGCAAAGGTGACACTGGCCAGACGGGTGTCATCATCCAACTGTTGTAATGGCTGACATGTTGATAGTTATAAAGCCACTCAGTCGTGTTTTCTTCCGGCATTCCATGGAAAAGGGGAGGAATGCGAGGAGGATCATTCCATGGTGTGGGGTTGACAACTCCCGGCAAACTCATATTGTTCAACTCTAACCAAAATTGACGGACTCGGGTTCTAGCTGGGAGAGGTCTAAACAGAGGGTCTATTCTCCATAGCCGGAGGCTACGATGGAAGTGCCCACACAGATCGTCAATACTGTATGGTTCAGTCCCTTCAATGCTGCTCTGCGTCTCCATCAGTGTCACAGAATTACAGGTCACAGTCAAATGAAGAAACAAACTTTATTTACCTGGAATAATGTTCTACACTTCAGTCTGTTCACCCATGGGAATACGACACAAAAAAAGAGAAGAAACCCAACACTACTAGTCGTTGTTGTGCAGTCTGACTCTCGTAACCGCCAAAGAGAAAAAACTCCACCCTCTTCTCTGTGGATCCTTCACTCTTGCTCCCAAGGGGCGGTAATTGCCTCGTAGCAATATTTATAATAATTTTACACTTGTGGATTGTTTGTCTTCATCACATTACATCATATCTCATACAGAACATATCTACAAACAGAGCCAGCTCTAGGTATCAACAAAGCAAGTGTCTACTTGGAAGAGCACATCTTATAGGGGTGACTTTTTAAGAAAAAAATTTAATTAATAAATAATAAAATAAATATAAAATTCTGATACAGTAATTTTATTTAATTCATTAGCTGCATTGCATTCATGATTTATTGCATTTATTGCATGATTTAGGAAATATTTTTGTACATAAATTATGATTGTTTAAATGAAGAAGACACTTCCATTCTATCATTTTTTTGTAAAAATGAAATAGCAAAAAAATCAAATTTGGTAAAAGTTTTAGAAAAATTTTCATCTAAAAAAAACCAAGAAAACAATGCATGATGTAAAAAGTAAAAAAACTAAAACTGAAAAACCTAATGTAACATGTGCAAATTATTAATTCTTTATTAATTTAACAATGTTTTGGATTTTTTATATTTCACAAAGTAAATTGAATTTTTCTGAACTAATTGTTTTTTTAATATGGGAAGGGGGAGAGCATTCAATTCAGTTTGCTTGGGATAATAAAACAGAGAGCCAGCCCAGTCTAAAAAGTAGAAGATATGTAATAACTATTGCAGTACAATGCATGAAAACATTTTATATAATACAGTGAAGCCTCTCTATGTTGGACACTTTTGGTTCCTTCAAAATATGTTCAACTTAGAGAGGTGTCCCACATAGAGAGATTCATAAAATCAAAATTTTTTCTAAACATACTAAACATGTCTCAAGCCTTTTAGTCAATTCAAATTGGAAACATTTTATTATTTTAAATGAAAAGATCGGAAGAGCGGTCCTATGATTATTTTAAATAAAAAACTTAAAAATGTTAAATACATATTGCAGTCTATCAGTGCTTTCAACATAAGAACTATCTATTTGAAAAGAAGCAGTTGGAAACCTTTATTTTAAATAAAAAACTCAAAAATGTTAAATACACACTGCAGTCTGTTTTCAACATAAGAACTGTCTATTTGAAAAAAAGTCTGTAAGTAGAGTTTGACTTTTTTATATTTAATTTATACTTCATCCACATATTTTCAATTTTATTTTTTTTTATACCAAATAGAGTTTCAATAATCTCTGGTTCATTATTAGAAAATGCTTATTGTTCAAATTCCTCTACATATTCTAAATCTGTTTCATGATCATTCGATTCCTCTTCCAACAGTCTCTATAAGAATTGAGCTGGATATAATCTTTTCAATTAAATCACTGGCTGTAAAATTTTCATATTCGTGATGGACAAGATTGTTGACAAAATTTGTAAAATCTTCAGTTAAAATTTTATGATGATAGTTCTCAGGAAGAGCCATTTTGGTGAATACCATGTGAATGCTAAGTGGCGGGGCATTTCCACATCCACTACGGATCGCCCACATCTTAGTGGAGTCCAGTGGCGGCTCGCCCATAAGGGCTGCAGGGCTGCAGCCCTCCCACCAAAATGAAAATAAAAATATAGAAGTTTCTGTTAAAATAACTATAATTTTGTTTATTTATAAAATAATAATAAAAATATTTATTTTTCTATTAATATAATAGGCCTAGACATAATAATATTTGATATAAATAACGCAGCTATGAAAATATTATATTGGCTAGAAGCTAAAGCATAGAGAATAATTTATTGAACTTGAATATAACATAAAGACAAACAATAACTTGCTATCAATTAGAAGATATAAAAAACAAATATATGAATAAAAAGGTTTGTAGTTTATAAATCAATAAATTATATTTTAAGATGGTTTCGGAATTAAATATTTTATTAACAAGACAGTTATCTGGCTTTATGTCTTTTTTTTTTTTTGTTTTATAAAAACCAGCCGGATAAGTAACAACTGAATGAAATTCAAAACAGTTATTACAGAATGAAGAATTACACGGCAGATTTTTCGCTCTAGGCAATATTCGGTTTTATGAAAGTTCCAAATTACCAGTAAGCCTAATGACTCTATTGATCGCAATTTTCCTACCGACGATTTCCTACTGAGAATTTTCCTACTCTCGATTTTTACTTATATGAAGTCAGTCTATCGGAATGAGTCGAGCAAGAGAACGTCATTCAACGGATAAAAAATCATGAAGAATAAACGATGTCCTCTCTCTCTCTCTCTCTTTCTCGGACTTTTTAAGGAAAACTGCTTCTATTCATGTCACAAAAGAAAACGAAGAAATGGAAAAGGTGAACGATTCTGCCATAAACGTACAAGCGGAATAACGAGGTCTAACTTTAAAAAAAAGAAAGAAAAAAAAATCGCCATATATATATATCTAAAAGAATTTTTAAAAGTAAAAAAGGAATTCCTGGAAGTCCAGTGCCACTCTCTCTCGGACTTTTTAAGGAAAACTGCTTCTATTCATGTCACAAAAGAAAACGAAGAAATGGAAAAGGTGAACGATTCTGCCATAAACGTACAAGCGGAATAACGAGGTCTAACTTTAAAAAAAAAAGAAAGAAAAAAAAAATCGCCACATATATATATCTAAAAGAATTTTTAAAAGTAAAAAAGGAATTCCTGGAAGTCCAGTGCCAATAGAGGACGAAACTTCGTCGATCTGTGAACGTTTGTCATCGGTCCTTAGCAACTTTTTAAAATCACTGTCTCTGAAACGTAACGATTTAGAAAATCCCATTAGTTCTCTCCCCGCCACTCGACCTCCGACAAAGGGTGACGTCATTGCTGACGCACGAGGTGACGTCATGCAGTCGATTGCTTCGACTGCACAGAACTCATGCGGGGTGAGTGCACCCCGAAGGAGGGATTCTTCCTATATACGGCTCAATTCTGACATTCACTATTGGAATGTAAATGATTTAGAGATGAACATTCTCTCTATTCGGAACCCGGTACAGATTTAATAAGATAACAAAGCTCCGAAAAGAGATGAAAATCTGGAATATTCTAACGCTGGTATGAGGTAGAAAATCTGCGATATGGCGAAATAATATATATGAGCGACGCACCGGATAAATGCGACTATAATTGGCAACATATGTCGGAGAGAGAAATAGAGAAATGGAATGCCGTCCCAATCATCGATCCATTAGCTACGTAGCGTGGCAATTAAATCATAGTAAGTATAGTTAGCAGTTAGCGGGCTACACCTGTTACGCTCCACTTGTACGCGACCATCATTCCATCTTTATCTGTTTCCATTACAGTGATACTGTAAACATCTAGACAGAGCTTAGAACAGCAAGCTATCGATCAAAATGCTGAACTTACTCCGTTTGTCGTAAATGTATCGTGCGCGTCATAAATACGGCAATCACCTAGGGAGTTATGAGCGAGACACTCGAACGACACTCCCTTCCGCAATGGAGTATGTGTGGAGGAATGCGACAGAAAGCGAGTGGGGTTTAAGCGGAGACCATCCGTCCCCCCAATCAGTCGATGAAAATCGGCGGTGGGACATGAGTCACGACACTTCCCATCGGTGTGGCGAAATGCGTATCGGAAGATAAGTCAATAGTAGTGACGCAATACCATTGCCACTTACCTATGTGGTGCGGATATAAGAAAACTGTCTATAGTCGAAGTACCGGACGGTCCATGCCAGTGACGGGTTGAGGGGCTAGTAAGACGGAACTGCAGGTCGGTGGTTACTGATCGTCTGAATGCTTTGGGCTGCTACACCGACACAAATACCCCACACCGAGATCTACACCGGCTTGCAGAAGGAGGTGGCGAGATGGCACTGGGAGCATCCTTTCTCCTTCCTCGCATGCCTGCCAATCAACGGGCAGAGGCCGTTCCCACACACACATCCGTTGCTATGGTAACTCAGCCGCATCCCCAGCCAGCAGAACAGCAGTAGCGGGATGGTCAGGACCTGCGCTGTGAAGCTTTCCGAGCTGCGCCGTATGACGTGGCCATCCACACACACACACACATACAAAACAGAATCTTCTTTCGCTGCCTGCCTGATCAACGGCTAAAGTTAGAGACGAAATCCCGCGCACAAAAATAAATTTTAATTTCAACAAACACACAAAAATATATATAACAAAATAAACGCTTAATTTAAGTATTCGATTCTTCCTATTTAATTTCCAGCATGCCGTACTTAAAAAGAACAGAAAAATTTTCATTTTTTGGGGAGTAAGAAAAATGCTTTTTTATGCAAAATTTTATAACACTGTAAAATTAATTAGAAACGCATATTTGGGAGAAAATAAATAAGTCTGCCATGATTAACAGCATTCTGTTTAAGCTTCAATATTTTAAAGTTTTTGAAGGATTAATTAAAATAATGTCATAGAAAATTAACGTCGGGGCCCTGAGCAACATTCCTTCGCATAAGAACGTCCGTTTTTTTCACATTATCATCATTATTAATTGAAGCGAGCAATATGATACTCGAAATGTTTTTAATTATACACAAATTAGAATCCAAACGATTCCGTCTTAATATTTATTTCTTGCATGCGTCGTCGTCTTCGGATATAAAATGAAGGTAAAAAAAGAGATTTCTGATAAGTAGTATCTTTATAATGAGAACCGAGATAAGGAATCACTATGAGCCATAATTATCTCAATTGATGGAGACACTTTTTAATGCACGTCTTATCGAAATACTGATGCCTGTCTTTCAGAAGTTGGCGAACACTCTATTGGGAATAATTAGGAGACGGTGAACATCCAATAATCCGGAGAAAACAGTTCATTAAGAAATGATTAGCCGAATACAAGAAAAAAAAGAAAGATTAGCAAAGATATCCTAAATAAACCTATAGTGGCGGGTAGCCAAATAAATAGAGATAAGATCAGGATATAAAAAAAAACCGCTTTGAATCGCATCTGAATAAGGAAAGAAAAAATAGAGTTTTATGCATTATTTACGCTGAAGCTTAAGTGCATTATAATCACCAAGGATGTTTAGAAACCATTGAGCACGATTAAAATTTTAATTTATTCCCTATTTCTCTCGTTGATCATTCATCGATTCCTAACTATTTATAATGGTTAGTAACGTTAGAAATTTATTTATTGAGATAAGTATTGGAGAAAAATGTCTAGAAATGATTAACAAGTAGCACGAAATTCTTTCATCTGATTAAAAGAATTTTTAACCCGTTTAGAAATTTGATCGAAACCGAAGATGGGAAGAGGTTGAGAAGAGGAATCAATTTTCACCATTGGGAAAAGATTTATAATCATTAAAGCTAAAAGTTCAAGAAAGATATGTGATATTGCTATGTAGTACTATTTTCTTTCTTTCGCTTTTGACACTTTTCGAAAATATCGCTTAAAGAGGAAGGATATCTAAACAACGTATGCGTACTAAAAATGTGAACATGTGAAAGGATTTTGAAATATATGTATAGTTTAGATATAGATGAATGGACTTTTGATGTTCAGTATTGGAGAAAAATGTCTAGAAATGACTAACAAGTAGCACGAAATTCTTTTATCTGATTAAAAGAATTTTTAACCCGTTTAGAAATTTGATCGAAACCGAAGATGGGAAGAGGTTGAGAAGAGGAATCAATTTTCACCATTGGGAAAAGATTTATAATCATTAAAGCTAAAAGTTCAAGAAAGATATGTGATATTGCTATGTAGTACTATTTTCTTTCTTTCGCTTTTGACACTTTTCGAAAATATCGCTTAAAGAGGAAGGATATCTTGAGAGTAAACAACGTATGCGTACTAAAAATGTGAAAGGATTTTGAAATATATGTATAGTTTAGATATAGATGAATGGACTTTTGATGTCTAACCCAGCAATGTAGCTTAAATTCTACAGACGTGATGCTTATTGTATAATTCATCATATCATAAATTAAGAAAATCATTTATACGCTACGGATTTCTATAAATTCGCAAATTATTTATATTTATAGCGCATTTATAAATTAGTTTTTGAATAATTCAGATTACAAAAATTGAATTTAAAAGGACGTAAAAAAGCGTTTTAATCTAGAAAGAAAAATATGAGTAATTACTGTAATCGCAGATTGAATTCGCCAGTTGCCATATTTACGAGCCAAAACGAACAAACAAACACTTCCTGGCCATCTTAATTCCTCTCGTCCATTAGTACGATTGGTCTTCGAAAGACAAACAAATCTATAATCTCGAATTAAAATAAATTGCATTTATTAGCGAGGGAATTTTGAGTATTCTCGATGTATAAATTTTCTAGCGAAGGCAATAAACTTCATTTAAAACTGTTAACGCATTCATTGTTTACACTGTCAAAATTCTCTTTGGTTTTTTTTTATTTTTATAAAGTAACAGTACACTCTTTTATAGCGACCGAGAGCGATATTATTGTGCAGAAAATGAAAATTGAAAAGTAACTTCGGAAACGGAAAATTTTTCCATTGGTACTAGATCTTTCTTTCTTTTTTTGTAGATATAAAATATCACATTTATTTTCAAAGATATTTAAGAAGTACCGTGAATGTGGTAACGCATTCATCATAAAGAGGATGATGGTCATCGAAACTCATAACCGAATATCCGGTATCCATTGCGAAAACTACTGGTTGGTAAATGATTGAAGTATCAAGATGGCAGTTGTGTCTGAACGAAAATGTCGCAGTCGGAGTAAAGAAAAACCGTAAATCCGAGTTGAGTGCAGGTTGAAGTGACATAGTAAACAGACCCGTTATGACGAAGTGTGTGCCAAGTTTAAATTCCCAACTAGACCATTATATCCGAAGTGGCAATGCTCGTAGCAATAGACACGTCTATATATCAAGAAATACGGGTTGAAAAATGAACAACACCAAATCGTAGAGTAGATATACATTAATGGATTCGACCTTACATAGACTATAGATTCTTGGATATTCAGGTATAGCTGCAACTCGTACATCTCGAGCACCTGTTGATAAAACTATTTCTCCCCAGCTTTCAAAAGACTACCAAATGTAAACACACACAAAAAAATATGGAACCAATTTATAAAATGACAACTTTCGAATGTAAAGTACGTCTTATAGAAAATTCCAGGAGAAAAAGAAAAGAAAAAACTGCATATGAGAATTGGCAATTTTAAGAAATAAGTTGAGTAGGATGGAAACACGTGGCTGAGAGACATTATCATAAAACGGTAACGGTTGGTTAATGCTATTTAACAGACCTGGGATCTTCTACTTGTAAAGCTTTTGGATGACTATGCTATGCACGCGTTGCTTGCATCCATCAAGAACGATCTGTCGCTGAAATACAACGGGTGACCCGATCCCCTCGTCCGTCAAAGCTATTCCGGAAATATTGATAAGGTGAGAGGGAGGTGAAGTGTGCCCAGTGGAGTTACGATCTATTCAAATAAACTGCGAAGGAACGTTTAACCGCCGAAAACTAGAAGCAACAGACTGTATAGTTTAGAGAGAGAAGTACAGAGAAGAGGATCAAAAGCTTCAAAATCGATGCATTTTCAACTAGCTATTTAGATAATCCGCTATATGAAGCATGTCTTGCCTTACATATATATATATATTCTTATATATATAATGCATAATAAATTTGAATATTTGCTTCTGCGTATCGGATCATTAAAATTCAATTTCTTTATGCTTTTTTTTTTCCCAGAAGTACCTATTAGGTAAAGGTTTCCGTTAAAGGAAGATAGTCTCCACCGGCCACCGAAATCGAAAAGTAACACGATATAAAACATTACTGTTACAATTTCCGGCAGTCTGACAATAGGAATAATTCTGATCGCGTCTAGAAACTTTTTTTTTCCTTTTCGTTTTCCATCTTAGAGTATATAATACTAGAACAAGATGGGAGAATTACGAATTCAGGAGAAAACTTTAAATTTTACAACAGATCTTTCTTTTTTTTTCCCCCTTTGTTCTTCCTTTTGTTTTGTGAGATGGAAGACATACAACGCATGCACTCCATGTGTACAGACCTACCTCGCAAGACATGCGATTTCGTGATCGAATAATTTCGTTTTTAATCCTAATTAAATGGCAAATGATCGCATTTAAATGCATATTAACGTCAGCCGTTCTTTGATTATTCGTCAATGTGTCACAGTTTTAAATATTTCAAATCAAATTTTAATTTTTTGCGTGCCTTTTCCTAAACTTCGGTAAAAGTTACCGTAAAAAAAAAAACTAATTTTACAGCAAAAAAATAATAATAATAATTCGTGTAATTACGTAGCAATTAATGTAAACTGCATACATGTCATCTGGTAGGATTTTAAGACAATTATAATTATGTAAAATTCTAATGAATGAGTTTTATTAATCCTTCGAAGCAATTTCGATTTAATTATGATCATTACGAAACAACCTACAATTAAATTCTCCGAATACACATTTATTATTATTAAGAAAGATTTTTCGAAGTTCGATCTGAAAATTAAACATAATTTTAAATTTGAAGCAAGTAAAACAATAAAAATAATAAGAAAAAATTTAGTTATGTACGCGTAAGAAAGCGGAGAACGAATTAAGTCAAGAGTCTACATAGCAATGAGGCAATGAAGCAATTCATCGTCTGTAAACAGAAGATTAAACAATTAGCCGAAGTACTTTTTCCTTTCCAGGGAAAATCTGTTGTGCCTGGGGTAGATACCGCATCCAGGTTCGATTTGTGTGCAGTCAATTAAAGTTCGTGCATCATACAAACCCGGTACAAACAGCCAGTTGAAAAAAAAACCGCGGTAAAATTTTTCTGTACCGTAATTACGTTAGAGATATTGCATTCTTGTATCGTCATAGCCTCCAGATACATTTATCCCGAAAGTACAAACAATAAAAATTGGTTCCTATATGCACGAAAAGAGTCTAGAAAAATTATAATAATAACTTCTCTCAAACCTTTAAAAAACTTACCATCTTTACAAGTTTTTTTAAATCGATAAACAGTATTAATATTTAAAAAATATATATATGGAAATAGAGATCAATCATAAAAAGAAGTATCATTTTTAATATACTTTCCGTTTAAAAGTAGAATTTATTATATAAAACTGTTGATATAAAACTAAACAAATATAGAAAAGCGACCTGTGGTTTCATAAATTCGTTGCGAAAATGATTTGTGGTTGGTTTCTACCACGCAATGCATGAACCACCATACAATTACCATAATTTGTTGCACGCAACTGAACCAAAAGACACTTTTTCACGTAAAAAAAAATATATTACACAAAGATGGGTCACGATCGCCATGACTGGTAAAAAAATATTTTCCGTTTTTTTTTTTTAATATTCGTTTTGAATAATTACGATTTACACGAATGCCTGTAAAGGGTACTTCCCTGTTCGACACAGGAGCTTGGCCAGAAGAGCACCTAATCTTAAAAACTGAGTTATAATCGATAGAGCGTCAAAAACAAATTAATTGAATATGTCGACACTAACTTAAAATTCAACTTGGCTAATTATCAGATTTAATTAACAAAATAGAGAATTTTATTTTATTAACGGACTGTTTTCAATGGCCTACTTGTATTAAGGATTTCGATTTTTTTTTCCTCTAACGTTATTTTAATGCCAGGAATTCGATGTTAATTATTAGAATGGTAAGGTAACCGTATGAAGCATTTTCCAAACTCTTCTTTTAAATATTTCCTTAGGGAACTGATGTTTCAAGAAGAAAAACCACTATGCACTAACAAACTCTTCCATCATAAAAGAAAAATGTTTTTTAAATATTAAAAATTTGACATTTTTGCTTTCATTAAATTCAGGATTTTTACTGTAAACATTGCTGTTTTTAATGAAAGTATAAAGAAAAAATATATGAATAATATTGCGAATATAATTCTCTTAATCATTCTATAAATTTAAACAAAACAACCAGAAAAATGTTCGAAAAATATTCATGAAAATGCCTGACTAAATTGATTTACAGTATCATGAGAGTTAAAATATAAAAAAAAATAAAATGAAAACTATCAGATGTTAACAGGTGTATTTTTTTTTTAATTTTAACTGTTGCATAGCGTAAATAACTCTTAAAATATTAAAAAAATATAATAGTTTAAAAGAAAGAATGAAACGTTTTATATTTTTTTTAATCGCCACGATTTTAATAGCAATTTTGCGAAAAAAATCCGCTTTATGTCAAAATAATCAGTAAAATCTGTGATATAACTCAGATGTTACAGGCAGTCAGTTAGTTGGGAAACGGTTGGATAGTACACATTAGTGTACAACGACCGAGACATTAGTCGGCCACCTGATAGTAGATCCCACTGTATATATTTGCATTCATGTATAGAGAAGTCGTGGGAGGTTTGCTAAACATCATTACAGTCTGTCATCGATTAGAGAAACCGTCAGAAAAAACTGACCATGCCAGGCACGCCTTTCATATTCCTGACCCCCTTTTCTGATTCTTCCTGATGGCGAGTCAACAATCAGAAAGGACCTTCTTCTAATCAATATACAGCACTTCTACTGGCGTCCACAATTCTACTAGGAATCCTACAAGATTTGTTGAGATTTTTATCAGTTTTTCCAACACGGGAAAAGGGAAAAAAAAGTTTCGTTTGATCAAAACGTGTGGTGAGTTATCGATATGGGTCCCGTGTACGTTTTCGGCAGACTTTTCTTACAGAAACAGAGTAAAGCCAACTGTGAAGTCGGTACTAGTAAAAGGCCCATCCTTTTACGTAGACACCAATTACAGAAGTGACAGTGGCCAGAAAGTATTGGTGTTCGACACAAATGTAATTAGGAACGTCTCTTCGATCTGTTCTGTGACTAGTGGCCCAGAATTCTCCAGTCGACGCGTCACAAATTGGACAAGAACTATCTTAGGACATTATTGCTCAATATCATCAAACATTGCCTCGACAATTCTTAACATACTTCTTTGTAATAAATAAACACTATTGCCTTAAGAGACGTTTTCTATATTATACTATGCTTTTTACTTCGGCAGCGGTATCATTCATCACTTTTAACTCTTCTTTTTGCCTTAATTAGAATAGCCCTTTAAGAACTATTATTGCCGAAAAGAAGTGCCAAGTTTGATAACGTTTATCGGTGGATGGAACGACAAAGAACAGAAAAAAGGGAACTAGAAAGTCCGTACAGTCGCCGACGGAGACCGCAGCCTAATGACTTGCAGCCAGCTGAAGACACTGAAGGTCGAGAAAAAACGGACAGAGTAAGATCGGGTGGCTCGAGTGTATGGTAATCAGACTGTTTGTGTCCTTGTTAGCAATTACCCTAGAGGTAGCGAGAGATGAGAGACCATTAAGTTAATGCGTAGATTGCTGTTCTATTGTGAATGGAATTTTTTTTTTCATTCTCGTCCATTCATTCGGCTGTCTTTGGAGACAAACTTTACGGCGAGGCTAGAAAAAAACGGAGTACCGACAGGGGAGATATCGAATAATACAGCTATCTGCTTGGCGAAAGTTTTCTTTTCTTCTAGATTTTTTTTGAGACTAACACGAAAGAAAGAAAAAGAAAAAAAAAAAGGTTCTCGCCATCTTGCTCTTAATGGTAACTGTTCGCTTCATTAGATTCATAATAGAGCTTCCGGAGTTCTTCGTCATTGTCTCTTATCAACAAGAAACGTTTTAAGAATCGTCATAAATTAAGCAACTCTACCTATCGATATATTTATTTCTTTTTTTTTTTTTATCTCGTACTAACCAGAAGTCTGTTTTAAGTTCGATAGAGTGTACTCAATTCATCACGTCTTGGCGCGGTAAAGAATCTAACGTTTAATGACAAGTTGCTTCCAATTCATTTTTCTAGCGAGTAGTACATGAAGTAAGTAGTCAGGTTTTTGTCGAAAGATGTCCTGTTCCCGTCACGTCACGCTACATCACGTGCGAGAGAAACAAATGGCGATAAAAAGAGACAATGTTCCGAGTTGATTGTTAAAACGACAGAAGGAAGGAAGAAACTATCAAGTGATAGACGGGATCAAGTTATCACTCGTAGCGGAACAAAACACACCGTTACTGTTTGGCCAACAAGAATACTATTCCAACACGCTTTAGTAATATAAGAAACGTTTAACCTGGAGTGGGAAACGTTTAATAACCGCAGCAAGCTGAGAAGTTGTTCTGTGTCAGCAACTGGAGATTAGCGGAATTTATATTACTACGTTTGATTTTTGCCATCAATCGAAAGGAAAAAAAAGGAGAAAAAAAAATAAAGGGAAAAAAAATCTAACAGCTGACAGATAACAGACGAACTCTTTCCGAAAAATTTACAACAGCTTTTCCGAAGAGTGTAATTTTGTTGTGTTGCATTCTTCTATACGACACTACCTGTTTTGAATTCAATTTTTTTTTTTTTCCTTCCTGTTGTAACTATAACGTCTAACATTCAAGAATATTCTCCGACGAAAATAAAAATCCTTATTCTGATGGAAATTTTTCTTTTGAATACATAAATCCGTAAGACATATTTTCGTCAGAATCCTATAACAAATTTTTTACCCAGTCATATTATTATTTGGAAATTTTGATAATGGTCCTTTATACGATTATTATTTAAAAATGGAAAAAAAAAATCATTTTTCAAACGACGTCAAAAATTCTCTCTAGCAATTTATTTCCGAAAGTGAGAAAGAAGACGAACAAAAATAGAAAATTACCATAAAATCCCAACGCAACCCTCTTACTAATATTTTTCATTTCATTTGATTCTACCAAAAATCCATGGCCGAAAATTCCCAATTGCTTGGCGCATCTAACACGAAAGTAATCTTGATTAATGAATCTTCAAATCACACAACCTTTTCCATCAAGGGCATTATTTTTAATCTGTAAAAGCAACTTGGTTGCAACGCTTCGGAGTTTCTAGCACCCTCAGTTATCGATTAAACAGTCCTGTGCATCTATTGATCAACCGTGCTGACGTCACAGACTGAGTAGTATGTCAGGTGAGTGAGATTAAAACTCTCTCCGACTCATTGGGTGTCGCCAACTTTTCCTGTATTTGACGCCTGGGAGAATTGGGAGCCACTTTCTCTTAAACTCCGTATTATTCTTAATAATGTTAATCTGGTACCATTCGTTATGATTACGAGAAGAATAAGCATTATTTTCGTTGGCGTGTCAGACAATACAAGTCGCATCAGGCTAACTCAATTATTGTTTCTGTTTGTCTCCATAAACACGGTATAGAGGGAGGGAGGGAGAGCGAAAGGAGTGATAGCACGTGTTGCTTATATGGTCGATTCTGTTAGTTACAACCACTCCAAGAACCTACATACTCGGAATAATTGTGGTAATTAAAAATTTGTTAACTTGTAACAGAATTTTACGCATGGGATATAATGGGAAATAACATTGAGAGAAATTTCCGAATAGTTTCTTATTCCGATAATGGAAAAAAATCAGTCTAATAGAAAAGAAGGTAATTGGATTAATGCTTAATGTGGACGACAGCTTTCATCAATTTCGTCTCAAAACTTTCTCCATCGAATCTTTAGAGAAGAGCTTTGCAATCTTTCGAAAGCTATCGATAATTATATAAGCAATAAACTATAACACCAATTTCTCAGATTGAGAATAGCTTAAACATAATTCGATATATTTTTATTATTTTTTTTCAGAATAATGAAATCGTCCGAAATAGAAATTAAAAAAAAAAATTCAATTTTGAAATGAGGAAATTCTCGAAAAAAAAAAATAAAAATACGTCATTCGTAAGGCTTGTAAAATTTAAACATTTTCTATTTTTTAATATATAGTCATTTTTGTAGAAATTCGTATACATCCCCATTATTTTCCCCCTTCTCCGCATACAGTCGATGGCTGTCGTTAGACAATAAAATTGATTAACTGGAGATGATTTTTGTAGGAGTGTGTTTTATTTTTGAAAAAAAAAAAATGACCAAAAAATGAAACATTTTCGTCTTCATTATGTCATTATTAATTCTTTAGCTTCTCACCAATCGATTTTTAAAATTTATGTAGTTGCGCCTACTCTAATATTAAGTGAAACACTCTACTGAACAGCTTGAAAATTATAAATTTTTCTATGTGGCAAAAACAGAATTTTATTTTTTCCCCCTTTTTTAAGATTTAAAACTGTTGGCTCTCTATATTTAAATTAATATTTAAAAAAAAATTATAATGGAATTTGAATAAGCACTTATACAAAGCGTATTTTATGAGGAAATTTGGCATTTGAAAACGTAAAAATTTTACTGGAACAAAAAAATATATATATATATTAGATTTTATAGATAAAAATCTCTTAAATCAACTCAGCTTTTAAACTAGATTTACTTCCGCATTTAAATTCTCTTAATATACGCGCGATCGATCATCATTACTTCAGTTCGATTCGTTTCTCGTCAAAAATCGATGCATCGACAATTATTCGATATTAAAAAAAAAAAAATCGCGATTATCTAACAATTTTTACAAAATTTCGTTTATTATATACTAGAGGGAAAAAAATGACAACCCGCGTTACTTTTTAGAATTTTTTTTTTCCTCATTAGATGGATTTAATGCTGGGGAGGGAAAAAAAGTGAATTTAATAATATACATTACCGAATCTTGGTCCCGCGTGCCAACCTTTGTACTCTTATAATCATAAAAAATAAATTAACAAGTAAAAAGAATCTGATTGTACGCACGGAAATTCGAGATAAGTTTCCCTCGGTCGTATCAACATTAGCGGTTCTTCTCTTATTTATTTAGTCTTGGAAGAGTCTGAGCAATTATCAGATGTGTTGATGAGGCAGATAAAAAAAAAGGCTATTTCTGTATCAGATATCCATCAGTAATTAAAGCATTAATAATGCATGGCTATGTGTGGTGCTTACTGTATCCGAGTGAAAAAAGTCTTGGCCAAAAAATTAGACAGAACTGACGTTCGGTGACAGAACTTAAGCTTCTTACGATCGAAACTGTTGGATGATAGAAAAAGGAAAAAAAAAGAGAGGAAAAAAAAAAAGAGTGGAGTCTTTCCAGTCCCGGATGAAAAGATCGCGCAGGCGGTGCGACTGGCAAATCTGTGAGAGTGCGGAACTATAATGAAGGCAAAGAACGAAGAGAGTAAGCAGAGTTGTCGTAGTTGACCGTCTCCAAATTCTCGGACAGTTTAGCGCATATCGGCGATCGGTGAGGTATAGGACTAATCAATACGGGTTTCTGTGCATGTATGTGCACTGGCAGGTCGATCGAGAATCGATAGGCCACGTGGCGTCGGCGCACGGTGCACCCGCACTGCGACAAGAGCGCCCACACCGCAGGATGACTCATCCGTGTATCGGCATGGCTGCTTTCCACTGCTGGAATGTTTCCAATCCCTGCCACGTACTCACGCTCCGAGTGCGTGACATCAGAATGACCCTCCCCGGAGATCTGCGGACGGCTCGACACGTCCCTGCATACCCTCCATATGGCAGTTCTTATGCTACAGTGGGTGACTTTTTCTCTTTTCTTCCTACCTGATGTCACGTTTCGCGTGGAATTTTTTTTATTCCTTTTTTTTCCTGTTTTAACTTGTCGCGTTGGTTCCCGCGTGCGCTTTGTGTCATCGGCATCAATCTTATTGATCTGCAACAATCAACCAGTTCTGAGAGACAGTGCAGAGAGAGAGAGACAGACAGACAATAGGACCATTTCCCTCTTAATTTTAGTCTCTCTCTACGGAAATGATTTTTCAATTTGTCATCACGTCTAAAGACTTACACGGATTTTTAAAAGTTATGAATTCGTGTCGAGCGCGAAAAGCTGGCCAAACATTAAAAATTCGTTTCTTTCAAAATTCGGTTTACAATCTCGAATATTATTATTATTATTATTATTATTATTGAAAGGAATGAATGATGGCATTTTTCATAATTTAATTATTATGTGAAAAAGTCCATTATTCATTCCTATAATAAACTTAATTTATAAAAATTCTTACTGATGGACTTATGTAGGTTAAACATACGAGACAAGTGCAAATTCATTTGTTACTGGCAGAAAAGAAAAAGGAGGGAAAGGAGATTTTAAAATTAACTTATTAATTCAAAAACACGATTTCCATAACTATTTCGATCGCCAAGTTTTCATTAAAATGAAAGCCCGAAGCCTACAATTTGATTTACAATTTCTCTAAAAAGACATTTTTTGAACAGAATAATTTACCGTTAACAAAAGGCGTATCTCTCTCTTCTTTTTTTTTTTTTATTGCTGAACTAATAAAAGTGCAGTCAATCGAAATATATTTATCTTAGGGATGTTTATGTATGTTGACGTGACTCTATTTCAGTTACTGTTCCCTTTCAGTCGGTTGTTACATGAAAAGTATTCGCAAAACGGTTTGACTGTACCGAATGGTAGATTTCTAAATTAATGTAAAAAATGCGATGAACAAATACTGGCTTTGGAATGGTGTGAGAGAGAATCGTTTGCCTCTTTCATCTTATACTTTGCTAAAATCCCAGAAATGTGATGGAAGTCTTTCAGCTTCCTCCGAAATCACTTTTCTGTTACACGAAAGCGTCTCCCGCAGCTGTACTTCAACACCAACAGCAGCAGCAGCAACACTTTCGCAGAAAAGAAAACATAACAACAACAACAACAACATTCCTAAAAAAGTATTGTGTGTGTTTATATGTATGGTTTCCATCTCTCTTTCAGCTTCCTCCGAAATCACTTTTCTGTTACACGAAAGCGTCTCTCGCAGCTGTACTTCAACACCAACAGCAGCAACACTTTCGCAGAAAAGAAAACATAACAACAACAACAACATTCCTAAAAAAGTATTGTGTGTGTTTATATGTATGGTTTCCATCTAAAATTGTTTTGTTTTAACCTCTAATCCAAATCCTCGAAATGGACAGAGATGTTTACAAGAAAATTTCTAGAAATAAATTACCAGTCTGTAGACAAATTAATCTTTTTATTGATAACAGAAAACAATTATACGATACTTAACGATAAAACGTGAATTTTTACGATTATTTACGCCACGGAAATTGGAATCTTGTCATTTTACTTCTCGTTAGCCATATTCTAATTCCGACGACATATCCGATCATTAACAGGATCTTACATAAAATATGCTCTAACGTTTCGACTGACAAGAAAATCTCTTTTCCTAAGTATAAATTCTCTTAATACTCTTCTGAAGTTAATTAGAGCAGAAACACTGCGTGATTATAGACAGTCACTTGAGAACTACATTCGTAGAATAATAATAAAAAAAAAAACGGGAGGAAAAAAATCATTTTACCATTCCTTAATTTGTAGACAGTGATAAAAATCCCGTTTTCTGATAGTGGTGGTAGGAGCGGTTAAAGAATGGCAGTAAGAACAATTTTTACTTTCGGGATGAAATGCCAATGTAATCGATTTTGAAATGGGTATGGCGATATGAAATCGATACGTTGCCTAATCGATACGCAAAGCTTCTGAACTGATTTCAGCCGCTTCTTAATGCAAAAAAAAAAAAAAAAAAAATTATGGCCTTCTGATTTCAGCCGCTTCTTAATGCAAAAAAAAAAAAAAAATGTTATGGTCTCTGACATTTTTAACGTTTTTCTCGATACGACTCGGAAAAATATTAAGATCCGTCAGAAAGATTCGTAACGTAAGAGTAAAAAAAAAATTATAATACGATTTTTTTTTGGCCGTTATCGGATCAGTCGATAAACAGTTGGATAAAACGGAAAGGGAATTGAAATAATTGACTTTACTTACAGACGGAGACGAAATATTTTGATCAAGCAGTGCCGATTTATCTGGTGCCATCATCCCAATATATGGTTGTTGGCGGATCAATAAGAGTTACAGAGGGCGCTGCAGGACAACACATAGAGAGCAAAGTGGTGTAATTTGGCAGCACTGATAGTCCCGTTCGGGTTTAGGTCAAAAGGTGAGAAAAATTCCGGAAGGCTAGCTGCTGTGATTAAAAGTTTAACCGTGTTATTTCTCAAAATTCGAAGTGAACTTTTAAGCAAAATTCTTGGAGTTATAATCGAAACTTTGCCTGGAGGCTACGCTTTCGGTCTAGAATTGCGCATCTCGACCCCACATATTAAGGGAGAAGGTAGAGAGAGAGAGAGAGAGAGAGAGAAGCGCTTATCTCTTCGGAATTGCAACCAATTAGTGAAGCAGCCAGTTGGACTAGTACGTCGGATTTAATTAATTTCTCCACAAACATACAATGATATTTTCTCCGTCAAAATCACTCGAGATATATAAATTTAGAAATGAGGAGGCGGCGAAAACACTGATGATAAAATAAGAAGCGCCGGTTTTAAAATTAATAACCGATCCAGAAAATATAGTTTTGATTTGCCATTGAAATGATTGGAAGAGATATTCTGGAATTAGCAGTTTCAATTTTGTAGTATCTTTGAGACGGCAGAAAACAAATTAATTTTGCTCGAAATATAAAGATCAGCGGGAAACATCCCGCTTGCACAGAAGGTTCCTTTCTCACACTCGCAACCAATCACTCAGCCAGAGGAATATATCCAGATAAAGTTACAAAGAGATGAGACAATCAAATGCCGCTAAAGCTGGCTTACCTGCAAAGACCAAAAAGAGCAAGCAGGTATCATTAAGAAATAATTAGAGTGAAGACGAGTGGTAATCATAATTAGGCCTACCTCTTCTTCGGTAATCCATCAATGATACCTTGTTTACCTCGCCGAATAATTTTTTTTTTTTAATCTTTCGTAAAGGAAACAGAAAATATGCGATCTGGCCAAGATTGGATACATTTTTCTTAGTTTTATTACAAAAAAAAAAAGATATACAGTGCGTTAGTACGTGCGATATAAGTAATATCCTAGATTTTTTTTTACAACAGATTTTTATCTCGGTAATAAATAAATACAAAATGCATAAAATTAATTAGTTTAATTTTTTTACAAAATATTTGCATGATAAGGAGACTAAATCAGAACGGAATGTAATCAAACTTCGAGAAAAATTATATGTAAAGTATCGATAAATGACATGAATACGTTTAAAGAAGAAAACAAGATACCAACATAAAAAAGATTCTTTTTGATGGCTTATTAATTAAAAATAATTACTACTATACTGATTATATATAAATTAGGCTTTTTACTGGTCACATTACAACAGAAACGACGAATATTGAAACATTATCCTATGAGAAATTAATTTGCAAACGTTTGCAATCATACCGTCGAAACGATAGGATTATTATTTTCAGCAGTAAATTCTTATCGTTATAGTGCATTTTCTGCACGCATTAAACGGATTAACGGTATATAACGCTGTTGGAAAATTATGAAATTTTTATAATCCAACAAATTTACTCGAACACATTAATGTTCTCGAAATGGATTAATTAAATAATGCCGCGTGTATAATTTAATTTTAAAGCACTCCAAGAAATACCTCGTGGCGAGGAAAGAACAATGTGCTATTTAAAATAAAGTTATAGAATATAATTTTTATCATTAAACTTAATTCGCCGTAACATTTTCATTTACTGTAATTGCCACTTTAAAATACACTCTAGAAGCATTTCTTACATATACGTATATTATACTGTAAACTGTATTTTTTTTTTTTTTTTTTTTTTTTTTTTTTTTTTTTTTTTTTTTTTTTTTTTTTTTTTTTTTTTTTTTTTTTTTTTTTTTTTTTTTTTTTTTTTTTATACATATTTCTTGTATATACTCTTATGATATCAAGTGAATAAAATACGTGTATAAAATATGCAATTAACAATTTCTACAGTAAAAATTTATGTATATTATAGTACATTTATATGAAAATACTTACATAAAAGATTCCTTTTGTGTCTGCAAATAGTAGAAGGAAAAAAGATTATTGTAACAAAGACGAATTTTCAAACTTAATGATGATGATTCTGAATAACGTATCACGAATAACGATAACAAATAATACTCCGATAGACACGAATGCGATCGTTAATTTATGACGCCAATATAAAGTGGAATTTATCGCATTTTTTTGACACAGATTTACTTGAAATCATGAAAACTCTCATAAAATATATCTATTTAATATTCAATGCTAACAATTCGATAACATTATATTAATTTTATTTCGATATATATATGCAAAGTTTTTTTTTTAAATAATGTTTGTTAACTTAAATCAGATGAATTTATAAACTGGTTTTTCATATATAAAATGATTTTTATTAATTTTGCTAAGATATGAAAAAGTATGACGCAAGAAAAGATATTTTAAATAATATTGATACTGCACAAGAAATGATGTTACTGACAAAAACACGGACTTATTTTCGATCTGGTCTGTCACATATTTTATACAATGTTTTCACCATATAAATATTTGCTTTCAGATCATTTGAAATTCTTATCTTTTGAAAGTTTACATCAGCACATTTTAAAATATTATAATCATAAAATCTATACATAGACAATATATGTGTGCTTTCGACTAGTTTTAGTTATATTTGGTTAGCAGTTTCTATTCACCGAATGTCTAAAAACTTACAAAATTATATATATATATATAGGCCTATATTTATGTTTTAAATATATTAAATATATATATACCACACGACGATTTTTCGATCACTACAAATTAATGAATTATTAGATTTAGTAAAGTTCCAGTTCGAGAAGTATTTTTACTGCAGTGCGATGATGTTCTGAATCACGGTATTATGTTCTTTTTATGGGGCCATTTTATTAAATTGGACGAATTTATTTTATAGTTGCCGTCAGATCTATATTATATAAGTCGTACACTTGATTAAAACAATATGAAAATTTAAATAAAAATACAAATTTAATATTTATCAATCGCATAAAAATCTTCATTAGGAGAATTTAATATTTATGTATATATACACAGTAATTACGGAGGCTATACACCAGCACAAATTAAACTAACGAACTGTCGATTCACAATTATTTACCACCGTTAATGGCCTTCGATACAAAACGAATTTATTAAATTGCTACGAAGGAAAAGATTTCACTAAAATAATTAGTCATTACACAAACGATGCAATAAATTTTTAAGCACAAGACATCTTTAAAAATACGAAAGGCATCGTAGAAAATAATAATAATAATAATTTTTATTTTTATTAACTGTTTACATTTATCAAAATCTGTGGGTTAAAACTTATTCACGGGTTATCGGGTTGTATTCGCATATTATTAAGATTTTTCTAAATAAATTCGTGTAACGTGCCATTCGATAGTCCTGTAAACAAAAATAAGTTTAATTAGTGTGCAATTAATTATTTGTGTTATATGTGCGGTTTATATTAATTATTATTAAACGAAATTTAAACAAGAGAAAGCAAATTTCTATACAAAATTTATGAATAACTGCATGGTTGCGCTGAATGTTAAATTAAAATTTTCTTTTCTTCATTTGGTAGTAAACCTCGCATTGATTTTCGCTTTGCCAAATTCGGAAGGTAGTGCATTTTTGGAAGATGCCGTATTCTATCTTCCAAGAGATGTTTGGCGAGGAATTACTTAAGATACATTTCTTCATCTGTCACTTTTGCACGGAGATTTTAATCTTTCTTGATCTGTCTAGTTCACATACAGCACTTTCCTATTTTGACAGCAAATGCTTTAAGCTGTATTGGAAATGCGAAAGGATTTTTTTTTTTTTTTTCGCATCCCCCTTCGAGTAACAATGTGTTCTTGTCAAAAATTTTGAAAAATCGAATTTTTATCAAGGATTGAATTATAACATATTTACGGACAAATTTCGATTTAAAATATTTTTGTATTAATTTTTTATTTTATTTTATTTTTCTTTAACGATGGAACAATAATACATATTTTAGAAAAAAAAAATTTTTTTTTTTCATAAAATTTCTACTGAATATTTACAGATTTTACGTTGGTTTACTTCTCGTAGACTATCATATAATTTTAATCCCAGACAAACGTTAATTCGAAAGAGGAATAACAAAGATTAAAAATCAATAAAGTTGGTACAAAAACGGGATAATTTATCAAAGAATAATTAAAAAATCATTTTCAATTAATTGTTCTTAGAAGAGGTGATTAAAAATATAATTAAGGAGGAGAAATGATCCGTCTGTGGTATTTACCTAGCAAGTTTGAAAAAGATGTAATGGTAATATAAACTGACTTACAAAAGCAGTTTTCTTAATCGTGAGTTTAGTGTCATTGTTCGTTGCTATCATTAGAAGCATACAGATAAAAATAAGTCTAATTAAATACTTTCTTAAAGTTATATTAACAATTAAACATATCTAAATGATTTTGCTATTTTAGCTAACTTGTTTTTATGATCAAAATGGCGAAAGTGTCTTTTTATACGTAATATTCAAGATAACATAAAAAGGAAGCGAAAATAAGAGCAAAAAGAATTTTGAAGGAAAAAAAAAATTTTTCATTTTTTAAGCTAATTTAAATTTCAATTGTTTATCAACTTAAGTTTTTGAATTTCTTTGAAACCGTATGAGAGTTAAATCGTTATGACGAAATCGATCGAAAAACGGTCGAACGGGAATCGATTTCGGATTGTTCTGATAACAAGTCGGAAGGATTCGATTGCTCAATCCAAATTCCTCAATAGATAATAATTTTGTCACTTTTAAAAAGCTGGAAAAATCTCCCAAAGAAAATATTTATAAAAATGAATTTTAAAATTAAATTACTAGATAATTATTTTTTCATCAATAGTTCTAATATTTTGTAACTGGATTAACGAATCGAATTTATGTGCGAAGAATAATTATTCCATTTCTCTTTATTATTAATTTTTAAAGATAACTGTTTATACATCAAATTAAATAAAATAAGCCTTTAAGTAAAACTTAAATAAAAATGTAGTTAAGATTTTCTTATTGATGTAAAATCGACTTAATATAAATAGCTTATAGGACTATATTTATAATAGTTTGGACTATGTTTATAATTAAGGGATTAATAAATTTGCCCCTTAATTATAAATATGTAAATTTATTCCTTAATATAAATAGTTTGAACAGTTTGATGTAAATCAAACTGTTCAAACTATATATATTGCAGAATAGACTAATATTGCATCGTAAAATTAGCTTTAATAACTAATTTTATATCAAAATTTCATTGTATTCAGTGATATTACGAAGATACTACAAGTTTTAAAAAGTAACAAATCGAAATGGTTTCGCAATAAATACCTAACAATATATTACACACTTTATTACGTAACAATATACATATTATTACATATCTATTCTTTTGTTTTTGAAAACGTTATCAGTAAAAATCGATAGAATTGCAAAAAAAAATGAACTTTCTACTGCAGTTTTCCTTTTTAAACTACTAAGCCAGAAAAATCTCTGCTACAAATCGCATTTACTGAAACTTCGATTTTATTTATTCTCTAATAAAATTAAATTATTTATGATCGATCATAGTATAAAACCTAAATCTACACGATACAGAAAGAGAGAAATACCTATTTGTAAATATTTTATTTTTAAAATTCCGTGGAGAAGAATTTTATTTTGAGTGCCTTAAAATATTTTAAAACGTAGATAGTAACATCACATAAATAAAAGGATAAAACAACTGAACAAAGAAGAGAGGAGAGAGAAAAAAAAAAAAAAAACATTGCAACAAACAATTTGATTAAAATAAACTGATTTCGTGTTTTCCGATATAAATGCGAAATCACGAATTTAAGTTCTGTAAATATATAAAATATTTATAATAAACATTATAAAATTCACGCATCGGCTCTTTAAGAAAAATAAATGAATAATTTTGGAAATTTATAAAATTGAAAACGGTGATAAATAAATAAAAACTGCTTGATCAAAAATCCTTTTATTGGAGAACAAACAATATACGGAAGAGAATTTACCATTTATTATTATTATTATTATTTTTTAATTTTATTGTTTATCTTGAAAACTAAAACGTCTTACTCTAAAATTTCCTCTTGGATAACTGCTGATGAAATGCACTTTACAGCTTTTTAAATCATGAAACGTTATAAACTTAGTACACTTATCGCTAATGGTATAATATAAATAACTTTAAAAATTCTTTTTATGTATAAATTTTTCTTTTTATACATAGCTGACTATAAAGAGTGGCTTGAGATCATACTTAATTTTTATATACCGTAAACTGGGATGACTTAGGCCCATTAGGGTGGCTTTGGCCCAATTTTGGAAACGCCGAAAGATGCTGGATGAGATGAATCGTAATAAATCGATTTCAATAATCTTTCCATGTTTTTCTTTTCAATCTGGATGAGTGTTTTTTAGCAGTTGTTTTCCTTACAGGAATTTTCGTAGTAACTGGCGAAATTCGTGGTGGTCTTATTCGTAAAATAGGAGATTCAGCTAATCCTATGCGAGTAGCCAGTATTTTATTTCCAATCCATTCTTTAGGAACATTAGCTATTTTAATACCATCCCAAAACTCCATAAATCCTTCTGGGGCAATAGCTGATTTTCTGTTTCTCATTAAATACGACATTAAATCCACAATATGACTGTTTAAAATAGGTGCTAAAACTAAAGTGTAATTAAAATATTTCAAGCAGATGAATGTTTGAAGAACGTTTCATATTTCATACCCCAGTTTACGGTATTATTTTTGCTAACTTGAAAATGGTCATAACTTATTTTCTCATCGAAAAAATAGAATGATCAATAACAGAATATTTTTGAAGCATAACAAAATATAAGAATCTCAACTGAACAAAAAAGAAGAAGAAGAAAAGAAAGTCTTTCGATGTTACTACAACTAAAATCTCATGCAATTCGAGATTTAGTATCACGTTTTGGAAGGAATCTTTAATAAGCATAGGCTATAGGAATATGAGTAAGGCACTGATGTGAACGTATTCTAAAATCTCTAATAAAAAGAAGAGTAATATTTAAAAGAAAAAGATGCTGAATATGTTCCCAGTAGCCCCGTTACACACACATCCCATTAAGCTCACTGAAGATTGCTTCCAAAACTTTCTGAAGAATTTGACGTTGGATATGATAGTCTCGATGCATCTTTTCTAAAAGAAATCTGTCGAACTTCTCTTTCAGTTCATTGTGAAGCTGTTAACATTTACTGAATATTCTTCGTTTTTGTACTGCAAAGGATTTTTTTTTAATATCAAGTATAAACTTATTATAGAATTTATTATTAGAGTGTCTAAAAATCCTAAAGTGTAATTAAAATATTTCAAGCAGATGAATGTTTGAAGAACGTTTCATATTTCATTGTTAATTAATAGATGATGGATTCGTGTATTATTAATAAATTATTAGAAACGTTATAGAGATGTTAAATTTATTTCAGAAAAAAAAATATCGCAGGGTGTATTTATTGGCATCTGATTTCTTCGGATATGGTCATTACGTGGCACCTAGCCCAATTTTATCTTCATTTTTAAGAGTGTTGATATTAAGCCAGGGAATTTACTAGAACAATTTCAATTCTGCCAAAAGTTCCCATCCAAATAAATGTGTGCGCTCTTCTTGTAAACACATAGACAAACACGATACATCACTCTGACACGCAGGATGGAGGATTTGTTTTTCTAACCACAAAAGAAATTCTACCGTCCATAACAGATCAGAGCTAACATAACTGCGATCGTAAAAACGATACAAATGGGGGACGTGTGAACAGTACAGATAGGGAACAGAATAAACAGGACGACAGAAAGAAACCATTCGCTTCTTGGTAGAGAAACGGGTAAAATTTTGACAACTAGTAGTGAGTGTGAAAGTCGCTAGGCAGATAATCGAGAAAGACGATGGGCGTGCGACGAATCCAAGTGATTCTTATTACATCTAAATCAATTTCGAAAGGATGCAATTTAGAAAAATACTATTAAAATTAATTGGATTCGTTAAAAAAAAGTCGATATTTGTTCTGAAAACATTATTAAAACTAAACAGGAAGAATGAAGACAATAAATATCAGAATACTTTCTGCATTTTTTAGATCTAACACATGTAATCATTTATCATACGGGCCAATAAACATTTTTTAAAGTAAAATATTTATAAAATATAAAAATCATAAGTAAAAAAATTCATTATAATGTATAATTTATACACTAACAATTGCAAATCTTTAGTACGATATATTATGGAAAAACTCTCTCGAATATATTACAATTCAACGTCAGTTATTCTACATTTTATGTACTTTAATAGCATAAAGAAAAAGAATGAAATTCAAGACGATAACAGAGTAAATACGATTTAAATTATGCTTAATTTATATACCACATGTTGAATTTACGGAAAACCGAAACAACGTAAACATCATCCAAACTCGGGTAATAACGTGCAATTACCTTTTTTAATGACCAATTTCTCCGTTTAAGTTTTCGGTTTAAGCATGGAAATTTTCTGTCAGATATGCGTAATAACGTATCCCGATTATGCTATTCGCCGTGGTACTTTACATAACAAAACCCTGCAGGGTTTACATAAGATTATCTTTAATCTTATAAAACTGGTAGTTTATTTTTCTTTAGTGAGGAGGCGGCTGACTTGACGAACTGTCGGATGATAGATGGATACGGGAATGTGGAGGAAATGTCCTGATAGTGGCATTCTCGTTAGATCGGTTTCCTAACGATGTATGGTAACGATTGGTAACCGTAGTCTATGGGGAATTTTTCACTTCACCCAAAGGTACGTTTAGGACCTAACTCCATGGCGAAAAACCTGATCGATACGAATTTACGAGGTGCCAACGAGTTTTTAATGATGTTTCAATTATGAATATTTAATATAAAGGATCAAAACCGTATATATATTATTATTTTTTTTTTTTTTGGTAACCGGACTGAGAAAACAGTTAAGCAATGTGCTAACTCCTATATAAGTTTGGCAGCACTCGGCAATCAGATCAAGCGAGTCTATCACAACTTACAGCTCCGGATACACTTCGCCCTCCGGTCTCGAAGAGGCCACAATTTCCGGCAATCGGTCCATTACCGCCCTCTATCGGATGGCGATGACGTCACTGGTGAGATTTGACACAGGAGGACACAAGTTAATAAATTCTTAGCGCACAGGATAATTGAAAATATTCCTCAGGTTTTTTTTTATTATTATTATTTTTCTGGCAACACTATAGGAGTGAACGGTGGAGACATTTCTCATAATATTGTATAAATTAACAATCTGGTTTTAATAGGACCTACATGTAATTTTTCTTGAAATTATCACAATTAAAATAAATTTTTTCGACGATCGCCTCGCTAAGTCATTTAAACGAAAACTAAGTCTTCTCTAAAAAGAAGTCTAATGAGAAAGTACACGCAACATTAATTAACTTCGCCGAAGAATTTCAAAATTAAATTTTCTAACATACTTTTCCTTTCTCTCCTCCTCTTATTTTTTTCCCCCTAGTAGAATGTTTCATTGATTGAAAGTGTTGTAAGAAAAACAACCGACCATTGTATGGTGGTAAAAGACGAACTTGTAGGTTTACTTCTTTTATTTACGAAAAGCGACAGACATCGCAAGAATAGAAAAACTACTTTTTCTTTCTGACATCGTAATTCGAAAATAGGGCAATTCAACCTTATGGAAAATGATGATTTGTATTCTGGAAAGAAACGCGTGTTCTGCAAATTTTCCCATTGTGTGTGTGTGTGTATTAATGGGGTGGGGAAAACTAGATAACTGTTAAAGGCCAAAAAATCTTTAGGGTAGATAAAGGCGGAGACGGGTTACTGGAATATGGATGTATAATTATTTAAATGCATAAATACGAAAGAAAAACTTTCCAAAAGTTTAACTTTTATCTTTACGTTTTGTCTCCACTCGTCACTGTAGATTAAAAATGTATAGGGCTATATGAGTTAAAACTGGATGGAAAGACGCGAATTTCAACGAATAAACAGATAATGGAAATAAAACGTTAAGCTAAAAGATTATTTCAGAGAATAATCAACTCGGTGACTACAATCGGTAAAGCCAAGAGAATAAAGATGCGAGACAGACTCTATTTCATGTTACTTGTTCCCAAGTGCTTCCATTTTCCCCAAGGGCCAGACTGAGATTTAATAACCGTATTTTCGCCTTATGCCAAATGACATATCTAATGGTTGTCCTCTTCTACCATCTCTAGAGTCCGGCACCCTTGTCACTATGTAAAATATTATCGGAGCGACTTTTACTGCTAACGATTTAATGAACGAAACTCGCAGCTGTGATCATCATTCTATCGGTTTATTTACAGCTTTTAATATCGTCTCTAATATGCAGTTACAGCTTTACTGTCAAACGATATTAAAACCGAAAATAAATAATTGGTTGATGACTGGATTTTAATCAGAAACCGGCAATTCTGCTTCACAGTTTTCTGTCGACTTATAAAATATATCCGAGAAAAATATCCCCTATTTGGCATAGCGTCGGTCGATAAAAATAATAAATAAGAATTGACGAGAGCATTAACAAATTTATAAAGACCGTCTATTTGCAAAGAAGACATCTTGTCAAGCAACTCGACAAGTCATTACGTGCATATTCTAGAGACCGGACTAGATGTTAACAATAATGAGGATCCCCTAAGTAGTATGGCCTGCTATCTCCATTACCTATCTCGGTCACACTTGCACCTTTTATTAACGACGCATCCACTAGCTGCTAATTGCTCTGGTTCTCTAATGTGGATATATCACCTGCGGTCGAGAGGACTTTTTCTATCTCTTCTCTGCCATCTTTTACCTGTCAGCCAAGTTATACCAAATTGTTGGACGAGTGTCTTCTTTCTCTAGAAGTTTCCTTCCAATTAGCGAAGGGGAGGAAATTTTTCGTCCCTCTTTGATAGCAACGGTCAATCCCTTTCTTTTATTGAATAATCTGGCATCAACACTAAACAGAGTTTCTTTTATGATGTAAATGAAACTACTTGTAAATACATTTCTAATCCTATTCTCTAACGCTGCAGTAATTGTAAACTCCAACTCAGACACAATGAAAAGTTTAGTTGGTGTGAAAAGAAAAAACAGTGAGAAAAGAAAGAAAGGAAAAAAAAACGGGAGAGAAAAGAGGATGCAGTAATAAAGCCACCGATACAGAATGGGAGTTCTTCATTGGAATAAACGGAGATGAGCTACTTTCCATATTTATGACTGAGAATTAAATAAGGTCTCCTCCGGGCCATAAAGGACTGAAAAAGTTTACCAGAGTAATGAAATAGGTGTTTTATTTGGAGTTTAGGTCTTCTTGTCTCGTCTTTTGTACACTCTCGACTATTTTAATAATCGAAAAAACACTCGGAAACTAGACAGAATGAATGGCTACCAACCATAATGAATTTCAGATTTTTTTTATCTTTTGTTTATAATTAAGTTAAAAAGTTGTCTATTATTATAATTCTTGTTTTTCTTTGTCTTTATTATAATTCTTGTTTTTGTTTTTGATTTTTCTTGTTTTTATTTTTATTTTTGTGTATATCAGAAATAGATAAATTGCTACTCTCTGATGATATTCCTTTCACATTTATACTTAATGTTGTTCGGCGAAAGATTTCATTTTGGCCGTTAAAATAATGTTACTGGCAGCAGTTAAGAAAAATGATGATACACAGGCACACATGCTCTCTCTCCCTGTCTTTCTTTTACAGAACTAGAAAGAGATACAATTGTTTCGTGTAGGTCTCTTTTATATTACGTGAACGCATAACATGCAGATCATAATTCAAATTTTCATAAAATTATACAAGACTATTTCGGTGTTACAAAAGAGAGAGAGGGGAATATATATTTATACCTTATATATATATATATTGAGAGTTCGAATTTTCGAAATTTTAGTGACATAAAACAATTTTTTACGAGAGCATTCGACATTCTACACATCTATATTGGCTGGCTTTGTTGAGAATAACGAGAATCATTAAGGTCCCTGGAGGGGAAATTCCCTTCAAGTCACCGTGCATTGGAGACAAACCAGACATAGAGAGAGGAAAACTTAACGACGATCTGATGTTGTACATATAAGGCTTTCACGTAATCTATTGCTAAAAAGACAATAGTTTTTCCAAGCACGGCTCTCTGCTCTTTCTATATCTAGTTATTCAGTAATATTTTCCGTTCGTTCAACGCGAAAAAAAAAAATGTTTTTTCTTCTATATTTCGCACTCAAAATTCGTTTATCATAAAAATTACGCTCTAAAATACAAACCATGTTTTAAAACTAATAATAATAAAAATTAGATTAACCTTAATGATTCGTAAAAGCTGTGTCGTTTTTTTTTTCTTCTAATCTCTCACTTTTTTTATCGTCCTCTCTCGAATTTAGAGGACAATATGATAACAGGAACAGTTTAATTTTATATTTCAACGTTTTCTTTTTTTTAATATAAATGAATTCGAATATTACACGCACAAAATAATCCCGATAAACCGAACAACCGGAATAAAAAAAAAAAAAAAAAAACAAACGGTATATTTATTTTAATAATTTAATCACACGGTTAAAGGTACGAGATGGGTAGAAATGATTAAATTATTCAGAATGCAACTTAATTAAATTTAGTATTGCTATTAAATTTGTGTGATATTACTGGAACATCTACTAAGTAAGGTGACATCAAGCAAGCAGAGAGAGAGAGAAAGAGTGAGGGAAATAAATAGCGCAAAACTATGACAATTTCGTCGTTGTGTCACATTGCGGCAGGGACAACCGCTACAAGATGTGCCGGGGTCTCTTTGACAAATGTCCCCTGTGAATCGATCGTGGAGGTTCCGGATGTCGGCGCTCTTGTCGCAGACACTTCTTTGTCGGCAACCTACGCCTCTGCAATGTATATACATTTCGCTCAATGTCTTGCTAAAATAACCAAAAGTTCCATCTGCAACGGCATCTAAGTAAATAGGCTGCAGAAAGCTTTTTGTTTCGGTCTTCACGGAGACATCAACTGAGTTGTAAGAGATTGGTTTTTCTCCATTTCTTCACTTTCTTATTTATTATGCCTAGTTTTTCTCCCCTCTCTTTCTCTTTCAAAATTCTCTATTAAGCCTCAATTTAACCAATTTAAACATAAAACGCGAGTGTTAAATAGCTTTTTTTTTTTTCTTTAAACTTTCTTGGATGCAACGAAATTTAATAATATATAATCGTTATGAATATAATTATTAATCTTGGAGAGTCGAGTCAATAAGATGAAGTAGAACCGAAGTTATTTTGTAATCGAATTGGGTTGATAAAATAGGATTCAGAGGATAAATGGATTAGGCCGATAATTGTAGAATAATCGCATTATCGATCATTTTACTTGCTACCTTACTGACCGTTTTGATCAGGTAAGCGATCGCAGATAAGAAAAATTCTGCCTTATTTAAAGTGTCTGCGGGTGACAATCTAGACGAAGCAAACCTTGTTAGTTCGGAGGGTCAATATTTTATCTGAAAAGTAGAAAGTAGTACAACGAGAGATTGGGGAAAAAAGAAAACGTTTTCTGGTACAAAGTGAAGGTGTTTTGTCAGCGGTCCTGTCGCTTGGGAATTCAATGACCTTTTGCAGGGTGAGAACTCTTATGTTTCAGCTACCAATTAACAGAAAATCGAACAACGTTCTTTTCTTCTTTCCTTTTTTTTTATTTAAGAGACTGGACAATAAGTTAAGAGCAGAAGTAACTATTTTATGTTGCAATTCCTAACACACGTGTTAAAATAAATAAGCATCGGATGTTAATTTAATGGATAACATTTCTTTTATAAAAAGAAAACTGTTATCCACATCTTTACACATCAGTCAATAAATTACACCGAAAATTTAATCGTTACCTTTTAAGTTATAATTGGCAAGAATAAATGAAATTAAAGAGAATTATCGTGTTATAAATTTCGTTTAATTCGAAAACTTGACATGGCAACATTCGAGAGCCAGGTGAACAAACTGGTCAGCAGCGAAAAGACTTGGAAAGTGATGACAGTATGTCGAGGCCCCGGGGCACCTTGTAGCAGGAGACTTAATTCTGTTTCCCTAAAGTTTCAGGCAATTTGTCGAAAGCGAAGGGGGGTAATGGAAGGGGATGGTATGTGTATTCGGCAAAGAAAAAGGAACTGTTTCTACGTTTTGTTAGCGAACGACAGTATACCAGCGGGAACAATGCATTTCGCTCTTCACGTTTAAATCAAATTATTTATTTATACAGGCCGTCGTTCAAAAGTTAATCTATATATACGAGTTAATAGAAAATGTTACTGTGATGAAGAATGCCAGAGACATCCTAATCTGAAACAGCAGCAACAGAACAATTCTCTCTCTCTCACAATGCCATGTTGCAATACGCACTGAATCATATAGAACTACAAAATTTCCAGTTAACGCCTAAAATTCTTCCATTAATAATAATAATAATAATAATAATAATAATTTCACAGCAACAATTATAAAAAAATATAACGAATCATATGGGAAAATGTTAAAAAGTAATGCGTTTCTTAAGAATATTAAATATCACACTGAATTTTGATGGCAATGAATAAGAAATTTCCTTCCTACTTGGTTAAAGTACAAGAATTTTTCTAAAGGCAGACACAAAGGAACATTACACCGGCAGACCCTATAGAATTTAACTGAGTACCAGTAATTGAATGACTACCCTAGGCGTTACTAATTAACCACATTATAATGAACCATGTAACTTAATACTGCATAGTATTACATTTGGGACCATCAATTCAGTCGTGTTTTATCCGAATTAGAAATATAATTACTCGCTTACAGATCTGTACGGAGAGAATTTAGATAATATATATATATCTTGTAGCTCTGTTCTAGTGAATTAAATTTACAGAAGCTGAATAATGATTTTAAAATTGGTAATTTGTCTAATTTATTTTAGTTACTTGTTCTTAAAGCTGACGGAAAATTATTCGCCTAATACCCCACAATTAAAATCTGATTTTATTTAAAATAAGATTTGCTATTAAGTTTGATCTTCTTATAGGATTTAAATATTAAACACCAATTTGCATCATGAATTTTCAATTCGATGTTCCTTTTTAACGCGGCTTATCGAATGTATAATTATAAATGTAAAAATTTTTAATGCGTTCCCAAATGCATAATTTTCGAAATTTGGTATTTTTCGTGTTAAAATGTTATGATACTTTATTAAATTGTCTTTCATATTTATGAGAACAAACACAATTAACGACGAACTTATAAACTTTACCTTTTAAATTTTGTTAATTTAAGAAATTAAAAAAAAAAAAAAAATTTATTAAAAAATCAAAAAACAAAAAAAAAATAAAAAAAAAAAAAAAAAATTTATTAAAAATCAAAAACAAAAAAAAAAATTTTTTTTTGAACGTTCGAAGAACGAATTTTTCTGTTATGAACTATAAATGATGGTAGCAAGAAAATCTATTAATAATAAGGGAATTTTGTCGTCATAAATTTTTAGAAAGGATGTGATCTTCATGAAAATGAGGAAGAATTCCCACATATTTCTAAATTAGATTCATATTCATTTAATAAAGTAGCTAGAGAGATGTCAGATAAAAAAAAAATTTCTATCTATATCTTAACAGTAGAATATGACAGTTACGGCATGTTATAGTCTATTTTAGCGGTAGCGTAACAGTAACAAGTTTAAACAATACATGAATGAAGCCAACAAACACAAATGAAGAAAAATTCTTGTCAAAATAAGATTCCATCAGCGTAAGAAACAGCAATGAGAAAATATATATATAAATATAGAAGTAAGACAAACTGTGGCTAGTAAAAAAATCCTACTAAACATTCTAAATTCTGCATGAAAAGACATTACAATATCAAAATATTAATGAAGATTTTTCCAGATATGTTTAAGTAATATAATTATATTCATTCATTTATATTAATTCGTGTTTCCAAAAAAGATTTAAACATATCTCGGCGATGAATTCGCTGAAGACATTAAATAAAATTCTAACATATTCTGCACTTCAATTAACTGCAATTACAATATTAAATTTACCGTATATAGATTTTGAAATCACAAAAAAAAAAAAAAAATACGTATCTTGTCTCCTCAACATTGAATTTCATTCTAGATTATTAAATTCATGGCTAATAACATGGCAATTCCTCTATAATGCACTCTCCTAACGGATACGGTTTAATCTATGATTTCAGTTATCAAACATTTAACTGTATATCCACTTTCCGTTTATTCATAAGGAACAATCTATCATAATAAGACCTATAATTTACAGCACTCATGAAAATCCGATCTCCTTATTAAGAAAAACGGCTGGATATTGATGTAATTTTTGCTAGATGGTTACTGCTTACTCAAGTGATCACTGTAATATATTTTTGTTTTCAATTTTTGAACTATATTAGTGTGCCATTTAGACGAGACTAAAAATAAAATTATCATCATCTTAATGATCATCTCGATACTAATAAAAAATGACGAATTTTAAATGCTTTTTATAATATTTTTTATTTAAAACTTCTACTTCCCATTTCTTGAAACGGATTTGGTGTCGATTGTAAGTTAGATCAACTAAAAAAATAAAAGAAAAACGATTTAAAAAAAAAAGACTAAAATGATAGGCCTATATTTATTCTGTTTAACTTCAAATCATAATCGCTGTTATCTTTATTTTTTATAGTTTTATAAATATATTCCATAAAAAAAAACTTGTACAAGTAAATCTCTTGAGAACTTTCGAAGTTAAAATTGCAATAAAAATTTATAGACTTTAACTGTTTAATTTACGAGTTGGAAAAATAGAGTGGACCATCCTTGATAGCTTTTCGTTCATAAAAATCTGCTGTACCATTCTCAAATAACGCAACATGTCTTATTATCCTCATAATTCTACAATTTTAGATGCAATAACCCGAGATTTGCCTTTAAAAAAAAAAGGCAGTTCTCACTTTTTCTTTCGTATTTTAATAATAAAAAAAAAATCATTGAGATTTTGTGGTTATAAGAAAATCTTAACAAGTTTCAACTTCTGTAGATTTATACGGATGATTAAATTTACTAGAACAAGTACAACAGTTTTTGTGCGTCATTTATATTTTACTTTAATTCAGAATCATTGTATTTTTACTTATTTTATTTAGTACTTTATACTCTGCTTCACTGAGCGCTTTCTTATTTATACTTCCGGAAGAAATAAACTCCTAAACACTAACGAACCACTTACTATCTCACAATAACAGGTACACATACATCTCATCATTAAAGTTCCAAATGCCAACAACGAATGTGACCAGTAGTGCCTTCAGGATAAAGCACGATCCGAAAAATTCTTTTTCAAGCAATTTCAAAACAAATCCAAATTCTTTATGTTGGTACTTATATTTTCGTTTATTTTCGAAAAATATTTTCTTTTTAATAAAAGATAATATATATATATATATCTACTGAAATCAGATTTACTTGAAAGATAAATGATATCCGTATTAAATAATAATTGGTCAAAAAAAGTATAGTAAATCACTGTAGACAGAATTTCGATGTAGCAATTACTAACTGAAGTCTTAACACTCGACCAGACAAGAGGACCGGTCTTTTCTAAACTGTCCAAATTTCCTTTCTATCACGCAACGTTGTTCGAAACAGAATAAACGTATTTGTCACGCGAAAGATCAATTCATCGGACGTTATATGTAAATTGCTAGACGAGAGACAACATTAAGAGTAATAACGAAAAACAAATGTTTAGTCGAATACAAGTTATACAACGCATAAATAAAACAAATCCTATAACATAAATAGCTAATCTTCATTTATAAGTTTCTCTTACAGGATGCTTGAATGCTATACAAATCCAAATATTCAATCGTTTCGGTTTATCGATTTTTTCGGATTAGGTGCAATATTTTTTTTCCTTTATATATAGAGTTCTATATTATATTACATTTAATCCTCGCAAGTTATCTATTTCCTCTTTACACGAGTTAATTCTCTTTTCTTTTTTCCTTTATATAGAGTTCTATATTAGATTACATTTAATCCTCGCAAGTTATCTATTTCCTCTTTACACGAGTTAATTCTCTTTTCTCCGTCCGATGAACAGTTTCAAAAACTATCGTGACTCATATTAAGTGACATTTTTATTGGTATGTATCAGTATACAGTAGTCTTGTTTCCTGTATTCTTTCTTTCAGTTCCTAGTTGGTTTTTCTTACAGTCTTGGCTATCTTATTTATTCTTCTCCAGCACTACGTTTCGAAGCTATTAATCCTCTTAGCCACCACTCTATTAACTGCTAATATATCGCTCCCATATAGCGATATGCTCCATACAGAGCACGTCATTACATAAAAATAAATATAAACAATCAAACTACTTTTCAGGAATTACAATTTAAAGCTTTATAAAATTTTGTTCCTCTATAAATAATTTTATTCTGTATACGCATGTAATTTATTTTATTATTTTTTAATATTGATTTTAATTATTTTAAATTAGGTCATATAAAGTTTGGCAATTACTGAAACCATCTATATGCTTTTTTTTTTTTTTTTTTTTTTTTTTTTTTTTTTTTTTTCATATAAAGTTTGGCAATTACTGAAACCATCTATATGCTTTTTTTTTTTTTGAATTAGTTATGTTTTACGACACGATAACAACCGAAGATAGTTTCTGGTGATATCTTTTTATGACCGATGACATCATCCATTCAAAACCGGAACATCAGCAGAGATAAATGATGTGTCAAAATGGAATAGTAGACCTTTAGTAGGCTACACTAGTCAGATTCATTCGATTTTTTGGCATTATAAGAATTAAAGCAGCTTTTTACAACATTTTAATAAAAATTTTAATGTTAGCTGCAACGAACAGTTTAAAAAAAAAAAATCTTGGTAGTTAATTCACGAACGTTTGGAACTATTCCTTTCATTTTTGACATTAATCTTTGAAAGGCTACGTTTTGGAATTTTTTTTTATTCAGTTTCTTATTTTTGTCGTGATGTTCTTGACTTAGAATATCATTTATTATGATTACTTCTTGCAGTTTTGACAGTAATAACAAGCAAATATAATAAAATAAAATCTCTTGTATGTCAAATTTCTCTGTAAATTTTTCAGAATGGAATGCATTAGTCGACGTATAGGTTAGACACGTCAAGGCTATCAATCCTCTTAGCGCGAAAGTGAAAAAAAAAAGGAAAAAAATAATCCTTAATCGTCAAAAAATATATTTAAAACTTGACGAACTCAATTTAAACAATCACTCTACAGGTAGTGAACGGATCCATTAGAGATATATACTGTACTTATACGATAGATAGTCGATAGTTACAGTTGAGTGAAGTCACAATTTGCATACAGCTTACATTGCATTACTACGATTACCATATTTTGTACTGCATTCGAAAAATACGATATGATCATATTTTCCTTTATTTATTTATTTTTTTGAATAATTTTGAATGTTTTCCATTCATGATAAGCTTATATGAAGATGAAGACCAACAACTAGTTACGATAAATTTCGGATGATTAAATCACCTAAATTTTAACTGTATGCAAACAGTCTTCCTACTGTTAGACGTTGCCTAAATTTTTAGTTTATTTTTTTATCGAAAGCATTTTTTATTTCTTACATAACTTTAATATGTTGACAGAAGTGGAAGCTAAAATACACAATTATCGCTATTGATTCTCGAGAACTTAGTAAAAAAAAAAAGGAAGAAAATTAATTTCGGTTACTTTTTTATCGAAAGCATTTTTTATTTCTTACATAGCTTTAATATGTTGACAGAAGTGGAAGCTAAAATACAAAATTATCGCTATTGATTCTCGAGAACTTAGTAAAAAAAAAAAGGAAGAAAATTAATTTCAATAAGGTTTGAGATGAAAATTTTAATTGTTATGATATTGAAGTCGCCGAAGAGAAAATTGAAAACATGAAAATAATAAAGGAAGTTAATTGGCTTAAGACAACCGGCGGATCTTACAAAACAGAACGAATTTTCATAATCGCCGATACGGAGATAGGGATGGCCAAGATGAGTTGGCAATTATCTTTCATAAGATTATCTCGAATGATGGACGCATATAATATACTCCCGACGTAAGGTTAATTTCACGGAGACCATTTCGGAGGCTGAAGCTTAATAGAATATAAATTATAGTCATTAAGGATAAAGCGAAATTTGTTTCAATGACGGAGATGCTGCTTATCGTACGAATACAAAGTACCGATGAACGGATTCCTCATTAACCCCTTAAATCCCTACAGACTCTCATTGTTCTAATGGCGGGTCGTTTTCCATACGGACATAAAGGATTACCGAACTAAATAAGTGGCTCTTTTGGCTACGGATTCTAGAAGATCCACAAACAGAATCATTAACGAGATTTACGTTATGTTCGAATGTTACGGGTGACAACTAATTACAATCCCGTCTGTGTCGTCTTCCAGCATTCCCCGCGAAGAAAAAAACAGCAACCTTGTTACTCGATATCGTGATGTCCTCACGCGTGATCTGCTGTCAACGAATAAATAATAAAAATTTACTTTCGTTGAATAATATATAACACCCTTCCTTTTTATTATCCTCTATGAATAATAAAGCGGTGGAATAGCACGTCAGATTTCGTTGCCAAGTAAGACAATCGGATTAGGGAGGGAGGAAGACAATGGAATAATTTATTACGGACACCGGCAGCCAAGAACTATTGAGACAATACAGACGACGAAAGGAATTATACGGTTAACGTAACTACTATCCCTTTCGGTTCTTCAAACTGCAAATCCAAGTGGAAATTTCTAGCAGAATTGACTCACCATTCGTATCACAGTCAGGCAGGAGATCACACGGTTGGCTGTAGTAAGTTTCATCTGTCGGCAGAGTATAATCGGCTTCATCGAAGTCCGAACGAAGATCTAACGGCTCACTATATTCTTGGTACACTAACAACTGTAAATAGAATAGAAAATTCTCTTTTACTGATTTGCGCTAAGATATAAATAATTCTAACCAATCGATAAAAATTATAAAAAGAAAAAATAAACAGACAGCTTCTAGCGATAAATTAATAATAATAAAAAAATAAATACATATATTAATACCGCCATGTTTACTGTAATAAACAGCGCCCTCTAATAAAAGGCAACAAAATATTTGAAAATACAGCAGCAGCGCCATCTCGTAAATGGCGCATATTTACTGAGAATTATATAAATTTTCAAAAAAATTTGCACGGATTATTCTGTAGTTTCAACTTTTTTAATGGTAAATTACGGTTTAGAAAACTATAATTATGCACGCTTTTCGCAAATATTAAAATTCCTGCAAAAAATCGACCCATATGGTGTGAAATAAAAAAAAAAAACAAGTTATTATACACAGTATGCAGGGTATTAAACAGCGCTCCCCAATAAACGGTGTAGTAAATTTGTAAAAAGTATATTCTTCGCGGCGTTATTAGGATAATTAAGATACTTCTTTATTAGTTTTGACAGTCAATCAATCGCACAAATAAACAGACGAAAATGTGTTAAAATCGAAGCGATTTTTTTTCTCTATCTCGTTAAGATTGATATTTATATATTGCCTATAATCGTCGAATTTTTTTTTTTTTGCAAAGCAAATACAGCAATATGTATACTGTATTTACGAATATTCGGACTGTAATCGCAAATAATTCCATTAATTTTGTTAATTATTATTGCATAATTTAAATGCCCCGCAATTCGTAGTGCAATAATCATTAATGGCTGCCGTTAAAATTTTAAATACGTTACTGTAATGGTTTGTGTTTTCGGTTCTTTCTATTGATTTACCGACAAAAAGTCACACCTAAAATTAGTATACTAATCGAAACAGAATGGATAACTTATCTTGGAAACTAATTATTCTGAAAGCTATGCCGTTTTTACAGATAACGTTTATTCATTATCAAAAGTCAAACAGACAAGAGTTTAAAAAATAAAAAATATGGAAAAGTTACTGGTTGAATCTGTCATCTTAGAACGGTTCATTATAGTCACTTATATTTATATTTAGAAAGGGAAAAAAAACACTTCTTACAGTGAAAATATTTATGAGAATTATAGCAGCTTATAGGATATTTACTTATTTCAATCACAAAAAATTTTTCCAAAACCTAAACAAACAAAATCCCATATCCTGCTAAGAATTTCCATTCCGTGACTGACATTGATTTGATTGTTCACAACCTACATCATAGTAGTAGAGCGAAAACAAAAGTCTCTCTCTTTCAAACCGTCTGGAATCCTCAGAAAATCTCCACCTGAGGATTGCAGAAACGGGGTGTTTAGAACTCTCTTAATTGCTATTCCCGTCTCCACAGTAGTTCTATGTAAACAAGACTGGAGTGACGGGCGAACCCCCTAAGTAAATATTGGCATCGGTCAATTTTTAATGGAAGAAGAAACAGTTCAGCCAAGCGCGAGAGTTGGTTTACATACTGAAAAGCGTAATAAATTTTTATAGTTTTTGGCTACAACATTATAATTCCATCATAACCCGCATGCGTTAAGACAGTTACACGAACTGTTTACTTTAAATGCAAGATTTTTTTTTTTATATATAACTATCTATAAATCAATTAAAAACAGCAGATCGAAAAATCTGATATCAGTTTACATATCCGAATGTTATTCGTCAATAATAAAGTTTATAAAGGTATCAATACATAACACGCATTTCGAATGAGGATTGAAGCGTTACACGCTTAACAAAGGATCAAAACTAGTGAATCATATATATTTATATACACATATATAAGCGTAAATATGGGATTTAGTTTATAGATGCTACCGTGTTGGTTTAAATTAAGAATAGATATTATAATCCGGTTTGGGTAATGATTTCCAGCACTCTAATCAGTACGGACGAAGCACAGAACCAACATAAACATCGAAGCCGCATAGGTAGAATGAAAGCAATTACTATGCCATTCGCTAACACGATTTAACAAGTCAAGTTTAATCTGGAACAGAGTTGTGACGACGAGTAAAGTTAGACGGTTGGCAATAATTGTCAGAATCTTATTTTCGGAAAAGATGACGTTATGAGATTTGATTAAATGCTATGCATAATTAAGTCGGAAACTGGATTAGAAAACTCTTGATAAATATTTTTCAGTTTGAAAAATAAGACGTAGAAAGTGTAATTAAAAAAAAATATTCAAAAAAGAAAAAAAAAATGAACCATATCAGACACGTAAGTTATTTTTTTTGCATAATTTACAAAGAATAAAACTGAGAGTTGAAAATGGACTTTTATCGATATTTTACAATTATTGCACTATTATAAGCGACATTTAAAATTTACAGTTTTCGGAAAAATATCGCAGATCTTACGTGCCATTTTTTTTTAACATTTTTGACACATAAAAGTTTCGAAATAGTAGTGAAAAATTTATTATGTACTCTTTCAAATAGTTAAACTTAATATGAATCTCTGAATATTTGTTCAATGACTTTAAAAAAGCAATTTTCCAATACATTCGACCGCAGAATTTTGAGTATCAAATATCTTGGATGAGTGAATGCGCCCGTACAAATATATTTTGCCTGAGAGTAATGCAGTCGGTCTATATAGAAGAGAACAGATGACCCAAGCAATTTCCCAGCTTCAAAACGACCGAGAAAACCATGTTAGAGAACATTCCCTCGTTCCTTTCACAACACTGACGTCCGGAAATAAAACTTGCCGGTGAGGGCGCCGTTATAATTGAGGCGGGTCTCACACTTTAGCCTTTTTATGACGTCATCGGAGGCCGAGAGTGGTATAGGGGGCGCTAAAATGTTTCCCCGACTGAAGAACTGAAAGGTTTGCAGCATAAACGAAGCTGTAAAAGTTGGCTGAGATATTCCCGGAGGTAACATCGCGAAAGAAGATCCGACAAGACAGAGCCTTGTACGGATTATCATGCATTCCTGACTAAGAAAAATCGATAAAAGTGCATAACGGGAATAAGGATATATCTCCAGAGAACTACTTTTTCTAAAATTGGTAGATGAGGATTTGACCTTTTTCGGTCAACCGCATCGTGTATTTTTCCAAACGAACTCGTATCGTTCTTGAAAGAAAATGTTCTGACGCTATCGGAAGTTGTTATTCGCGACGTGTCGCATCCAAAACTTCCAATTAGTAACTTCCAGTTGGAGAAGATAAATGATTGGCGCCGAACTGAAAAGATAATTGTCGTATGTGGCGATAAAGAAATAAGGATGTGCACATAAATGAATGGGTACAAAAAAAAAAGAATTAAAACGTCTTCCACATACTTTCGACGCATTAAAATCGGTTAATTGAAATTGCAAAAATAATTATTAACAGATCCGAGACAGAAAATTAGAGATTTGAAATCGGTTAATAATTACAGTATAATTATCATTAACATTCAAACTGAAAAACGGCTGAATTTAATGCGTTTAAACAATTTCAGAAATAAATCTTGATATTTCGGATAACAGAAAACCACGAAAATATTTAATGCAAAAAGATGATGGAATGCCGCATTGGTTTATCATTACGAAAGAATATTAAAAGATTTTTTTCCGTAACTTTTCTTCACAAATGAGTCTTTAAGGCTACAACATTGGAAACTGTATAATCTGAGAAAAAAAGAATGTTTCCTTTCTAATTTATAAAAAAAAATGGAAGCCATTGTAAGCTAGAACTTATAAAATAAAATAATAATAATATTTATAAGAAAAAATAACTCCATCTATTTGAAGCATTAATCTATTAGACTCATATTTTAAAATAGTGTACAATGTTTGTTCAAAATATAAAATTTATTATTTAAATACTGAACAAAACACAATATTTTATACAAAGTCGTATAAAAAATTTATTCAACTGTCTTCGACACAATGGATCCATTATCGTTAATGTTTCTTGAGGAATGGATTTATCAATTATTACATTACAAAAAAAATTGTTGTAGATCTTTGACATTTTAGTAGAACTCGTTAGGGAGTTATAAAATTTAAAAACTTTCAAAAAATTTTTATTTATTCGTTTTTTTCCCTCTCATATCAATAAAAAAAAAACTTAAGAAAAAAGTTAATTCGTATTGCAATACATATAAACTGAATTCTTTTTTTTTATTTATTCGTTTTTTTCCCTCTCATATCAATAAAAAAAAAAAAACTTAAGAAAAAAGTTAATTCGTATTGCAATACATATAAACTGAATTCTTTTAAGACATAAAAATAATATCGTTTCGTTGTTTTTTTTTCCCCTGCTATATCCCTATATCTAATCAATCTTCTTTCCACATAAGCTTCCTAACACAATATAAGTCTAAACTTAAGTTTAAAAAGTCAAAGTTCAGTAGTACATTGTATTTCCTATCCTATTTTTGAATGAGAAATTTTACTGTTACCGTATTGCTGAAATTTTTATAGTGCTGCAGTTTCTAAATTTTATAGGTCTGCAGTTTTTCTTTAATCTTCTACATTAAGCAAATTACTTGGAACAAATATTTTCAACGTTCTTTTGATATCAAAATACGCAGTAGTTTATTATAAATAAATAAATAAATAAAAATCTGATGAATTATAACTTTTAAAACGAACAATTTTTACGATACGTACGCATTATTTCTCTAATTATATCTTGTCGAATTTTTATTGAATATTTACTCCTGATTGTTAAAAAACATCAACGTATAATATAAGAATGGAGATCAATAGGAATCAATCTTGATTCAGACTACATGGACATATCACAGTGTTACATTATTGACTGTGAGAGAGACATCTATTCGAATTGTGTTACAACAATTCACGTTAAGAATAAAACGAGTTAATTATAACAAATTACAAAACTTTTCGAGAAAATGCTTCTATTTACTATAATTTTTTAAATTTAATTCCTTTTGCATACGATAAATTTAAAAAACATAAAACTAAAAAACGAAAAAAAAAAAAATTTAAGTGCAGACTTAAGCTGTTTAATCTTATAAAATGAATATAGCAAAATTCATTAAAGAAACTCTGAAACAAAATTGAAGTTACTTGTAATAATATATTTGAAGGTAGAAAGAAAAATTTTCGGTAAACATTTACGAAAATCAGGATGAGGAAAAATTCTTTTCATTTTAAAACTTTTCAGCTTAATACTAATCGCGAAGAATTTGATTCTGTTAGATAATAATTTATGACGTTGGTTAAATTAATAAATTAATTATCTTTATCGTTTGTTTAAAAATTTTATTTTAATAAATTATGTTTCGAGTAATGCGATTTATATTTCGCTTTGAAATTATTAAACGCAATAACTTCTAAATCTATGTTGATTCGGGAGTTTAGAAAAGAACTTAAAATATATGACGATGGAATAACTCGATAAAATAAAAATTTCGAATTATAAGATAAATAATTTAATATAAATTTTTGAGATAATTACTTTAATTAATTATAAAACTAAAAATGCTAAATATGAAAAATTTATCGATTTAAATATTTCTTAGATTTAACAAAATTATTACAATTACATTGTTAAAATAAGAAAAAAAATGAAGAAATAAAAATTTTCGGTGGTAAGACTCGTACATATATATAGATAAACTTTATTTAACATATGAATATTTTACAAAATAATCATCACTTGTTTGTTATATAAAATATTCATAGACTAATTTCTGGAGAAAAATCAAGAGATTTATTTCATTAATATATTAGTTTGAAAATATTTTTGGGTATACAGTATACTTCATATAATATAAAATGCATAAAATAATTTCAGAAATCTTATTTTTTAATGTAATATTGTATTAATTTATCTTTTGAAATAAATAATGTTTGTAAAATATAATAACTGAGCTTCAGTTTGGAGAATGTATTACTTTATCTTTTGAAATAAATAATGTTTGTAAAATATAATAACTGAGCTTCAGTTTGGAGAAATTGTCACTTATCTAAAATATTTCATTTAAATTCCTGAATTTTAGCCTACTTTCAAAGAAAAATGAGACATAAGATCGTCATGCTGTTGAATGTCTGTATCATTTCGCTAATAATTTTTAAATTACAATAATTATTAGATTTTCATGGAATTCTGTAGGCATGTTCTTTTAGTAATGATCTGACGCCTCATTTTTAATCATGTATAGCTTTATTCGTTTAAAAATGGCAAACATTCAAATTTTTCCTAATGGAAATTAATATAAACCCAAATTTGGATCATCAAATAAGGATCTAATCTTAAACATTCAAAAAGTCCAATCTCGAGTCGTCCTTAAGGCTGATGACATCTTTAATTTCATATTTTTAATCATTCCAAAAAAGCGGAATATTTTCGAAAAGTAGGCAACTACAGTATTTATTTTTAAATCAATTTGCTATAAATCACAATTTAAAATCTTAAGGCTGATGACATCTTTAATTGCATATTTTTAATCATTCCAAAAAAGCGGAATATTTTCGAAAAAGTAGGCAACTACAGTATTTATTTTTAAATCAATTTGCTATAAATCACAATTTAAAAAAAAAAATGATATGAAAACTTTTTAGTTTGGAATTTATAATATTTTTTTATTATTTTAAAATAAATCACAATATATCTTCGAAAATAATTTCAAATGTTGGCATTTATTGAAACAGATAAAAGGATAAAGTGAATTGTTCGATATCTGCAGTTTCAACTTATCTTAGATTAAAAAAAAAATTTAAATAAAAATATTCCTTAAGTCTACATCTAAATGTGAAAAGAAAAACGTTTCTCTAAAGATGTTCATCGGCCATTCTTTGATTACTTTTCTTTCTCAATATTTTAAGTTTCATAAGATCTTTTCCAATTCTTAATATCTTTCGAGAAAAATCTAATTTAAAAAAAATGGATGATAAAGTACAGAAATTTATATATTATAAAATTCACACCGTAAGCGTATTAATTTTTTTTTTCTATTAATACAAATCTCTGAAATAGGATATTATGTTTAATACAAATCTAATAATACAATAACACAAATTATTGTTATTTTTTTTTTTTTTGCTAAAGTTATAATGGAAACATTATAAATTCATCGGTATTTGTGAATAATGCAGAAACACGTTTCTGCATTATTCACAAATACCGATGAATGTTTCGTAACAATTTTCAGTTCTTGGTTCAGAATCTCGCTACAAGTAATTGGATCGATAATGACATTATTGGAATCTCCGAACAAATTATCTCGGAAAACTTCTTAACAAGACTTTATTTCATAGAACTACGATATAAATTTATAGTTGGTTCGTCGTAAATTCAAAAGAATTGTCTGTATTAGGAAGAGTTATCATAAGTTTTCATTGCATTGCAATGACGGCTAATTATCAGACTTGTATAAACCAAGTCCAGTCTCGACGGTTCTTGTTTCCGCCTAGCGCACAAACTAAAGACACTGTCTAGCTAGGTGACAGATGGCAGTGAATCCCTGCAAACCATACTTTTCTCTGTCTGCCACCGACTTGCTTGTATATATTGTTTATAAGTTTAATGCGACTAAAACTTGACAGAATGAATAAACGTCTTTCGCTAGAGAATTAAAAACTGATAAGTTATCGTATCGATTATTAATTAACACCGCTTATAATTTAATACGTTAATGAGTTATAATATTGTAAACATGCTTTCCATCTAAGGCAAACTTTAATCCTATATAGTCTAATAAATTTTCAAATTTGATCGTAAGACGGTATGACGGAATTTGAAATATAAATACTGTAATCAAATATTAAATTCTATATTTTTAAATTTAATTTAGAGTGAATTATGCATTCAGAATATTCTAGTTTCGTATCAACATTTTATATAAATTATTAACTGAGCAATGGATAATTTATAATGAATTTCTGCGTGGATGGCTTTACATTCGGATATTTAAGTTGCGTGTTTCGTTTGAAAATAAAATATGTAGTAGTATTTGTTATCTACGTCTTCTTGATTTATAAAGCAAATTTCAAGAGAAAATAGCAGTTATTTAATAGTTGTTTTGACGCATTTCATGCATTGAAGTTCACCATATTGCCAGTCAACCAGTTAAGATTTTTTTGTTTTTACAGGGAAAAAAAAAAATTCTTTTTCACCCTATCTCATTACTTCGTTTTACTTTTTAAATATTTCAGTAGGCGTTGGTGTTATATATACACCTTTACTTTTTTCTTTTCCTTAAAAACTTGCTTCCAATTTTTTTCTCGCTCCTTTGAGAGAGAAAAAACCGAAACTTAGGAATTCCCGCTATCTACTTTTTCGTACCAACTATAACTGATTACAGTATGTTTATGTAAATGAGATGAAAGTATATGAGAAGTGACAGTTCTAAAATTGAAAGAACGAACGACGAAGGTAGAATGATGAGAGACAGAGCAATGTTCTCACTCTCAATCAATAGAAACACGCAGAGGCTCGCATGTCATTGGAAGTTGCAGATAAGACTTGAGCCACATATAACACACAACGCTTTAATCTGCGCCAGTTTCTATGCAAGCGCGCATTCTGCTCCTGCACTAGCAAGATAAAATGTCGCCATTACTGTCGACTTCTCAGTCGCTAAACAATGCACCCTACAAAACCGCTACTATCCAACTAATCTGTCCTACCCACGTTAAGATGGCGTCATGTCATGCATAATGGATGTATTTGTGCGGCATGAAGCGAAGTGGCGTGAACGGAGCGCATCTCATATACAGCCAGATTATTTCTTATATCTCCGTCTACCTGTCATCTCTTTGGCTAAATATCTTCTTCTCATTTCCCAGCGGGAATATCTCGAATACTCCGGTCTTTCTCATTTGTACTGATTTACTCAGGTCGCCCAGTTTTCTGTTTGATATAGCCTATCAGAAAACGAGTAATACCATCCATCAGCACTGGCCTCTTCCATTTGCATCCCTATATTCGCCTCCCTCATCTTTTGCCGTTTCTTACATTAAATAACATTTTAACAGATAACATATTATCAGAAGATTAATCAAATTATCAAACGCGTCAGAACTTTTTACTTTATTTCATCAACTCGTAAATCTTATTTTGCAAAGCAGTTTTTGATATTTGCTACTATTAACACGAATGGAGACAAGTGTTGCTTACAATTCTAATCACTCTGAAACCAACACTTGCATTTAATGCGACGTTAATGCTCGTCAACAACGCTTCTGGGGCAAATATTTAGATATGCAACAGGTAGCAGAGACCATAATTAATGCTGTTTGATAACGTTTCAAATTAAACGGAATACGCTGAAATCCGAACCAACAAGCTACCGAGAAGGCAAAGTTAATGTCCCGTTTTCTGCGCTTAACGCCGTATAACCTTCATAAAATAAGTATACAACTCAAGAAAGGATTAAAAGCGAACTAAAAACAGATACGATTTTAAATCTTTCCTGACTTCATCTGGAGAATATTAACACCGGAAGCTATCGTTTGGAAACAAGAGATTCGAAGCAATAAATTTTATAAAAACTGACACGAAATACTAAATAAAACATCATTATAAAGTCGACGTAAAAGCTATTTCATGTCCGGATTAACAGCATTCTTTTCAGAAACAAATTTTATATAGGCTAGTTATTGCAAACTTCCTTTTGGTTCACTATGCGGTTGAGTATGGCGATTTTGACTCTGTATCTGTAACGATATCAACATATACTATCTACAGTAATCCGTAGATAAGACGGTACACTGCACCTGACTAATCACAAAATAGCTAGCATGGAGGTCAGGAGTCGACATTATCGGACATTTCATCCAACACTTCATCTGTACTACCTAGATTCGGTTTGAAACTAGATAGCTGGCTATGACTATACCTATCAATCTTTCTACCACAAACAAACGAGAAAGAGATTCTCCACAACGATAAAACAAATATATTTATATTTGATTACAAATCTTTAATTACATTCGGAGAGAAATTACTGCAATGCATAAAATTATATTACGATAAAGCAAATTTATGTTTATAAAACTGCATAACTGAATTTAATTAAACTGGAAATGATTTTAAAAGTATACATTCTATCAGCGATTAATTTTTTTATGCGTTTTAAAATTATTATAATAGGAAAGAAAGAAAATTTTAGCAAACAATTTATAAATAAAAAAAAAATCTATAATTAATAACATATTAAGTTTGGGTAAGTTTATAAATATTTATTCTAAAATCTATGAAACGAATTCAAAATAAACAATTTTATATTCATACAAAGTCAAATAGCCGAAAACAATTTTATTAATATTCTATAAAATTTAACTACTGATTTAATATATTTAATATTAATTCTGTTTTAATTATCATACCGTGCATCTTATTTAATAGTGCATTTTTCTAAGATTTATGAAATGCTACATTAAATTATTTAATTATGTAAATGTAAACAGAAACACACAAAAATTACTCTCTCCTGCATCGATACTTGATCTGATATCGTATATAAAGTTGTATTAAATCTGATACAAATCGAAATAAAGAGAAAAGTCAATTTAAAATTTGGAAAAAAAAAATTTCAGGTTTCTTCTTATCTTCGTCTTTCTTTTTGTATTAAAAAAAAAGGAAAAAAACAATAAATTCTTTTATTTATTGGTATTTTGAATGTAAACGAAAGCTGTAAACGAATAAACTCGAAAGCATTACTTTCAAAGTTTTAAACTGAATATTTAAACACATGCAGCACATTTTTAGAAGCCATGTTTAGCATCATTTTGTGTGTTATTTTCTGTATAGATTATGTTAACATAATTGTGAATCAAACGTTACAAAAAAATACAATTAAAATGCAAATGTCTATAGATTCGTTTTAATTATTACTGAAAAATATCCCGAATCTTTTTTTAATACATTACGAACATTTAAGTAAATAAAATAATGTAATTTACTTGTATATGTAATTGGATTTCACAGGAAAGCAAAGTTTTGAAGAATGTTCCTAGTGAAATTTTCAATATAATTCAAAATAATATCGAAGATGAATATGTTGTTTGTCTTCAACTTAAGAATGGTGAGGTTACTTAAACCAATCGATATTATAGGATGCTATAATCAGGTAAATTTACGTGTCTAATCCTGCCCGTCACAGTTTCAGTGATTAATTGGCAACAGACATCTGCTGCAAATGGTGAGAGATTACGAAGTACCACCCAGCCTAATTAATTAACTTTCCTTTTCGTAAGGTTCGGCCATATCCTTCCAGTTAAATTGACAAATAATGTACGTCACGGAGAATTTTGTAGAGGTTCTAATTACAAAAATTCGGTAAACACAACACACACGGCGAGAGGTTGGATTCTTTAGAACAGCGAAGTCAGTGCAGTTTTCTGATGTTAAGGCGAGATCCAGTTAGAGAAGGAGCAATCAAAATTTTAAAGGGGCTGTAAAAGGCGACGAGCGACGAAATGGCTCGATGAAGCCGGCAGGTCAGAGGGAACTCTTATCTTGATTAAAATCTTCATTTGTGAACTGTATTTCAATTAGTGAGGAGAGTTTTTGATGAGCACCATTGCCCTGAACGTTAAAGATAAGCTGGCTAATATTCTGTGTCGACAGCGGAAATGACGTATCTGACAGTCGACAGAATGGCAACGGAATGTGATCTGTATTAAAAGACGGCGATTCTATACACATTACATTCTTTACACAGAATACAACATATTTTCGTATTTGATTACACGCCGAATAACTTTATTACGTGTTACAATTAAACGATAATGTCAGGATGATAATTTTATTAAATGCCAACATTCGTCTATTCTTTGAACTTTCAGAAGTAATAAATCTGAAAGTTGGCAATGCTCACTATTTTCGGTCTTAGTTCCAAATATCTAAGGAATAGAAAGAGAAAACAACTCAATAAGATGAATTGCGGTATGATACCCTAGGCAGAAGACTGGAATAAAAAAAAAAAAAAAAAGGAAGAAAAAAAAAAAAAAAAAAAAAAAAAAAAAAAAAAAAAAAAAAAAAAAAAAAAAAAAAACAGGAAGAAAAACTATCTCGCCATAAAATTATACAGCTACTGCCAGACGGTGTAGAGATCTGCAAGTCTAATTGCGTCTGTAGCAAAAGTACTTAGACCAAACGTCTAACGTCATCGAAAAAATTTCGGGTGCTAAAGACGGAAATGACCACTTAGTTTATTTTTATAACGCTAGGTGTCCCACTACTCGCACCTTCTTTTCGATTGGATGTATATTATTTTGCTACTTGACCACCATTTAAATTCGACTGCAGCTAGCAGAATTCAATCTGACAAATCTTCATACCGTCTACCAGTATCATATTTACATATATATAAAATTGATTTTTTTCAATATCCGAAAATCTGATGAGAAATTTTTATGATATCTATGTAATAAATTAAATGTAAATAATTTTTATATATGGTTTTAAATCTGTGCTCCCTTTATACGGTCGACATTAAAAAATTTGGATGCAAATTCGTGCTTCAAATGACTAATATTTTAACTAACTATATGTTCAAAAATAATTATTTATAGTGCTATACATAATTAGATTCTACATAAATAATGTATAACTACAAATGAAAATTTTTTTTAAATCAGTTTTGAGTAATATTTCTTTTTTTAAAATTTATTTTTAATATTTTTAGAATGAATAAATGAAATACTGGAAATAAATTTTTATTTTTTTTTTTCAGTCTTTACTTAGTTTTCGCTACATCACTTCGCAATTAACTACAAAAAGTATTTTAAATACAGCAATTCTAAAAAAAAGAAAAAATTAATACACATCAAGCTTTTTGATTAAAGTCTGTTATTTATTATGATAAAGAAGAAGAAGAAGAAGAAGAAGAAAATTTGAGGAAACAGGCCTTTTTATATATAAAATTTTTGTTGTCGGTGAACTTTAAAAATTACAATTTTAAAAAGAAAAAAAAAAAATATTCAATGCAAACAAACTGTAAGCAGTCGTATAAGGAAAACTAAACTCACTGTATATAAAATTTTTGTTGTCGGTGAACTTTAAAAAATTACAATTTTAAAAAGAAAAAAAAAAATATTCAATGCAAACAAACTGTAAGCAGTCGTATAAGGAAAACTAAACTCATCAAAGTATTTTAAAAATCAATTAATCATTTGCATACCGAAATATATTGCAAAATTATTGGAAAATCAGCATTTGTTTCTTTTAAGATAAAAAAAAAACTGTTTCAAACAAGATATTGTTCTTTTTATCCATTTTAATCAGCTTTATAGTGATTTTTTTTCTTTTCTCTCTCTCTTTGGAATTTTTGCCTAATATACAAAACTGGAATATTTTGTAACTTTCCCAATTTTTCGTGCTTTTTCTCGAATGCATTATCACAAATTAAGGAAGCTATCGCAATTTAAAAGAAAAAAAAAGTAAAAAAAAAAAATAAGATGTAAACATTTTAAAACTTCGGTGGATTAAAAATAAAAATTTCGTTGATGCACTAATCTTTTTTTTTTTTTTTTTTTTTGAATAAATAGTGGATGTACCTTAAAGTTTTTTTTTTTTTTTTTTTTACTTTTTCTTTTTTATAAGGAATGGTTTCATAACTAGAATAATTAAAAAAGCAGAACGAATTTATAAAATTTCTTGATATTAAAATTGAGTTTCATATATGTTTTATTTTATAGTTCTTTTAATTCCAGAATAAATTCCATTTCCTTCTTATTTGTCTGAATCGATCTTGCACGTAATATTAAAAACTGAAAATTTTATATATAAAAGTTCAAAATTTTCATACGAAAAAAATAAAGTAGAATTTATATAAAATTTAATTAATTCGAAATATATGCATGGAATCTTTAAACATTTAAAAAAAATTTTTTTTTTTCCTTTAAAGAATTAATCGATATTTTGAACTGGAAAATGTTTACTTTATGAAATTGGAAGAGAAAATCGGCAAATATTTTGTATACATAAGATAGATTTAAAAGTTCTTTCAATAACAAAAACAAATTAATGATATAAGATTTTGATTTACAAAGGTGATGCAGAAAATAAAATTTTACAATTAATACTGTATAAATATACATATAAAAATATTAGAAAAAAAAATTATTTGATGCTTTAAATAGGCCCTATATTATAAGCCTTATTAATGTAATAATACCTCTGTAATTAACTTTAATATTGTTTTATAGTTAAATTAATTTACTAATTGTTTAAAATTATAATCTTCAATGTTTAAAACAAAAATAAAACATTGAAGTTAATATAATTTTCTTAAATAAATATTGTTACAAAAATTCTTATTATTATTATTATTTTTTTTAAATCAATATTCGAATTTTATCAGCATTTTTTGCCTTGTTAAAATCTTTTAAAATGTAAAGATGAGAATGATGCTGATTTTTTTTTTGTACGAGCCAATTGGTTAATTAATTAATTAATTAATTTTTTTAATGCTTAATAACAATCCAAATTTGATAAACAAATTTTAATTTGGGAAAGAAATACAATCGCTTTTAGCAAACAACGTAAAGAATTCTTAAAAAAAAAATCAATTTTAGAATCAAGAATCTTAATGATATAATTTAAAAAAAAAATAATAATAATATTTTAGACGAATAAAAGTTTATTATTATTTCGCTTTGTTTAAATTATAATATCTCATTAATTGATTAGTCGATAACTCCTATTGGGAGACCACAGAAAACCACGCTTTGAATATTGAAAAGGTAACTTGGCTGTTTGATAAAAGCCATTTTCATACTCTGATAACGATTAAACTGCGGTTATTATTTATTTGAAAGAATTTCTGCAAACGTTTTTATAACATAATAATATTAAATTAAAAAAAAAATTACAAAGAAAAACTGAAAAAATTTAAAAATCAGGATGCTATCGATGGTATGCGGCGCACATTTTCAACAAGAACGTAGCATTAATAAATCTTTTATTTCCCCCCCCCCGGTAGCTGCCGGTAAGAATTGTAAATTAATAAATTCTTTTACTTTCCCCCCCCCCGGTAGCTGCCGGTAAGAATTGTAAGGATCTAGTTAAAACGATCTTCTATTAGCAAAAATACAAAGGGATTTTTCCATCCAATTTTCTTTTTGGATTCGGGATTACTCGCATAGCGGAAAAGTCATAATGGTAGATACACAAAAGAAAAATCGTTGCACTCTCTAACGACATAGCAACAGTTGTCGCAGAATCTATTCATTCCAGTGTCGCTAGTTTGGGTAAAGTGTGAAGATGTCTCTATTCAAGGTGTGCCTTCGTTCTCTAGTGAACACAATAAAGTGCTGATGTTTCTTGACTAATCCAGTGTCATTAAATGGACGTCTATGTTTAAAAGGAAAAGGGAAGTTTGACTGGAAATTCTTTGGCTTCCAAGACACGCATGGGAAGTCTCTTCGGACAGTTTGGTACCTCACTAATGCGGTACTTGTCACAGTAGCATACCGAAAGGTCAGCCCGATCGATTACCAGAAAAATCCATTACAATACTATTAAATAAATATATATATATATATATTCTAAGCATTATATTATTCGACGAAATATCGAAATTATAATTTCCTTCACGGATTAACAATTTAAACGTAATAATAATAATAATAATAATTTTAATCGGTTTACTGTTATCATCATTATTATATTTTTCCTTTCGTTGTATTGTAACTTGGTAGATGGTCTTTATAAAAATAAAATAAAACCAGCCATAGACAAAAGGATATGACGTCACTGTGAAAACGATCGATTGGATCGCCCCTGGAGGCATTTTGCTAATAACATCGTTTCCTTTTTTCTTTCTTTTTTTTTGTTTTTCGTGCTTTTCTCAGGAATGTTAGTCAATAAGAATGCGTGTAAAAACTGTCTCATTACTCAGTAGCCTCCCTGCCGAGAATAGGACTAGATCTCCTCCTGCATTTGATTTAATACTGGACTTCTTGGTGTCTAACTGAACGCGCTTTAATTTCTGGAAATTAAAAATCCCACCAAGATGGATGTAATGAGATTTTCTTTTGTGTTTTCTCACCTGGAGAGAGAAACTATTGAAAGAAGCAGGAATCTTTTATATACTACTATTTCAAAGAACATTTTAAATAATAATGAGGCAAAAAAAAAAAATCAACTATATTCAAATTGTTTCAGTTAGATCTTTTAAGGAAAATAATGTAAAATTTTTAAACGGATTTCGAAAAAAATAAAAAAATTAAATATTAAATTTATTTAACACATTAAACCGATAAAATTTTTACGCAGTTAAATATAACTCAATTCTTGCAAAAAAAATTTCATTAACATAATATAATAAAATGGATGATTATTATAACTTTAGTATTTTCTTCTCTTAAATAATCTTATCCATATTTTTGCATTTTAAAACGAGTTTAATAAATAAAATAATATTTATCGAATAATTTACAGATTTAATCGTATATTTCGAATAAATCTACTTTTTTTAAATCTTTAAAATTTTCAATAATTTTAAAATTAAATTATTTTGTTGCAATGAAACAAACAATTCTGTTAAATGATATATTACTCAAATTTAATTTTACTTGGTATCAGTTTAATATTTTAAACATTGAGATTAATGTATCTCCATTAATTACCGACAGTAACTTTCATTCGATTACGTTAGGGAGAAAATCTGATGAAAATATATAAAAATATGATTTTTTTTCATGCATAAAAATATTATTTTCATTTATATTTTGGGACAATATATAAAGATCAAAATATAAGGCAGCTCCTATGTCGTAATGCTAGCTGAAGGCGATGATTGATTTTTCCACCGATTATTAACAAAAATGTTTAGAAACATTTTTTGAAATGGCTCCAGTTTCGAGTAAATAGTTTCTGAGAGATGGACAAATTACTGGATATATCAGCACCACGGATAAAACAAAGTAATGTGATCTGTTGCCAATTATAACTTTTATTACCGTAACTAAAAATTACATCTTAATTGAAAAACATATATAATAAATTCGTTGGTTGAATAAAAAATAGTTTTGTATATTCTAAATTACTAGATTCTATAATATATTGATGATTACTGATTTTTATTCAACTAGATTGGTATAAAAGAAAATATATTCGTCTTGTTTATCTGTATTTGGAGAAACTGACTTAATAAAGATTCTATTTGATATCGATTTACTTAGCCTCCTTATATTATTTGCAAAAATCTTTTTTATATTTGTTATATTCAATGATGACTCTTCCTTATTCAGGAACAGGAGCCATTTCGAAAAATATTCCTGAAATTTTTGTTTATAACATAAATTATGAGATATTTTAAGTAGATAGTTTTGCTTCTCTTTATTTAGTATTAGTAGAAATAAATGATATTTCCATTTAAAAAATGATTATAGTATTTGTAGCAACGATTCACACGAAAAGTTTTTTTTTCTTTTTATAATCCTACACATCATAAATAACTAAACTCATGATAAAATAAGAAAATACGGTACAGTATAAAATATAAGAGTAACGAAAATTTATCTTCTAAGAAAAAATATAAACATAAGATAAGCTTTAAAATCTAACTTGTATATTTAGCTAAAATGAATAACAACTATCATAAGAAAGAAACATATAATATATTTATAGCTGTTTATTTAGATTGTATGCGTATTACTTATGTTCTTTTTTTTAATCTGTGATTGTTATTTGAACAGAAATTCACGATAAAATATTTAATTAAAATTATTTTCTAAACTTTTGCTAATAATAATAGCAATAATGTTTTATTTTTTCCCAAATTTTTATCGATTATCAATTTTCATAAATACAACTGACACTACAAAAAAAAAAAAAATATATTATATCTTAAAAATATCAATCAAAATATGATTACAATATTAAAATTTCGATCGGGTATATTTCAGTATGAATACTAATTTAGTTTTTTTGCTAACAAGTAAATAATTCGAATTTAATTATAACTTTAAGCTCAAATTTAAAAATTCTACTAGCAGAATAGTTATTGAAATCAATGATACAAAATTGTGCTCGCTAAAACTCAAACGTAAAATCAATTAAAAAAAAAATATATATATATCTTGATAGAAAATTAAGAAAAGAGTAACCGATTTCTAGCTCTAATTAACATTATTTGCATAAGATCAATAAAAAAACGGAATATAATAATTAAAATTTTGAAAATTCGAAAATTTCTAATTAATCTATAACTGAATTTCATTATATAAAAATACACACTATTTAATATAAGGTGTTTACAGTCTTGATAAAGTTATTGTAAGAGATCAAAATTGTTTGAAAACACTTTTTGGCAAAAATAATTATCTTGATACAGTGATCACCTAACTAAAGAGACCAAATTTCAAAAACTGCTTTGTTTCCCATAGGATTGTAATGCTAGTTTTGTTCCATATAGTGATCACCTGCTTAATGTGTATACTGCCACTCACTTAGGTAGTTTTAAGAAATTTTATCCTGCTAAAGTGACCAAGACGATTAATTTCAAGGAGGAATTATTGTATTTTCCTTATAATTTTTTCCATTAGATAAAATTCTAAGGATTAGTTTATGATAAAATAGTCTGTTAAACCAGTATATTAAAAAGTAAATATTATAATACTACTGTATATGTTCTTTATACAATATATTAATTTGACTATGTTAAATGCACATATACAGGTTAGTATTAATTGTAATACAGTATATGCTTGCTATAAGACTTTGTTCGTCATTTAAGGTGATATGTACTATATGTCATCATTATCGCTTGACTACAAGCTGATGATTTTAATTAATATAAATTTACAGTTTGGATTGATTTGTTCTTTTCTTTTGGGGAAAGAGGAAGGTCATTGTCCTGTATAGTGACCACCTATGAAAAGTGACCAGTCAGGTCGGTCCCAAAGGGTGGTCACTTTAACAGATTTCATTGTATTTTTTTTTATATATATATTAATTATTTTTGTTTTTCATGCTGAAATTAACATAGGCATACTAATATTTTATGATAAAATACATTTTCTATTCTAAATAAATAATACAATTTCATGTTTTATGATAAAATAGAAAAAAAATCAAAAAAGTTTTAATGTATTAACACACACTATTAATGATTTAAATTTTATAAACACGTGAATATAATACAATAAACTATTAACAAATGATTCATTGAACATAAAATTTAAATTTCTATATTTTAAGTTTTAGAGATTATCAGCTAAATTTGTTAATTTTATTCCATTTTGTTCACAGTTCTCCTACAAGCCCAGATTTTTTTTAAACATTGATAAGTTATTAATGATTGTTATACAGTATATTAATTAATATTATTTAAGAATTTATATTTCATCATTATAAAATCTTTAAAATAATTTAAATTCAGTCAGTCAGGTGATATTATCAGCTGTTATTTTAACGAATATTTGCATGCACTATCCTAGTTCAAATCGTGCAATTTTGGAAATTATTAAAAAATATATGATTTTATCTTATTAATATAAGAATGAGAACATCTAAAACTAACAAATAGACAGAAAACATAGAAATGCTTATGTTACAGCAAAATATAATTTATTAAAATTTTCTCAATTATAGTTACGAAACAATTTGGAAAATTCTAAACTTGTTATCATCAACAATACTAGAAAATGAACTATCTGGTAAAAGATACTTAGCATTTTCATCTAAAATACCTGTCATATACAACGGTGATTACGCATGAAAGTATCTAAACTGTCAGATGAAGTCTTCCATTACAGAACAGTTCTACAAATGAACAAATGACATCAACAGCAGAGAGCCCTTTGAGAGTCATTAAATTTTGTCTGGAATATGTCAAGGGAGTCATTCTAAATTACACTAGTCGGACATAAAGTCTACTTTGTTACATTCTCGTGTACTAGAGAGGCAAAATCTGATGTCATCGGAGTCTAAAGATGCTAGCTATTAACAAGAGGATTACAGCATCAAGTGGGTATAATCAATGTACACGCAAAGCGTGACTGGAAGTTGCACCGAGAATAGACTTAAGGGACTAAATTAGTGTAGATCGAAATCTACCTTTTCAATATATTTTGGATAACTAGATAAAATATCAAATTAATTTTATCATATTTAGCAGCATCGTGCATATAGGTAAGAATTTTATCTCGCCAATACAGCCTACTTGATAACATTAAATACGAGAAAATATGGAGCTATTTATTGGACAACAAAACCATTTTAGTACTAATAAACTTTAATAATTCTCGAATTAATTACCAACACATAAATTTCGTCGTGTACTTTTATTAAAGTTATATACCACGAAATTTAATCGATAGATAAAGCCAAATTCCCTTTAAAAATTCGAGAATGGATATATATATCAATGAGATTAATTAAGATGGATAGGTTCGAATCTTTCTTTCATCGCATCCTTCAACGTTATGGGCTCGACTCTATCACTAGACTCGATCTTTTAACAAAATAACAATATCAATGTAATTAAACTTGGCAAAAAAATTTATACTTTTTTTTTATTTAAATATCTATTTAAGAAACTCATAATAATATACAATAGTTATTACTGAATAAAAAGTTTAATCCTTTAAAATAATTTTACCTAATGTCCAAATTACTACCATGACTGAAAGTATACAAATAAAAATTAGAAATTCTCATGATTTAACCATTAACATAACCAAGCAATATATATATATATAAATTATTTTTGTGTGTTATCGATTGTAATAATGCATGCATATTTTTTAAAACTATTTTTTAAAAGTATATTTAATAACTTTAACTTAAAATCTATTCAAATTGCATTTTTGATTAATTCGAGATGTACTTGATCATATTTGTTAACAATTCAAATCAAATTATCGTATCTGTTAACTAAGAACTCATCAAAATTTGCATTAGATATAAACGAAAATTAATTTTTTCTTCTTCTTTAACAGATACGATAATTTGATTTGAATTGTTAACAAATATGATCAAGTACATCTCGAAACTATTTATAATTGTATCATTAAATGATAATTTTAAGTGCCCTATAGCTTATTAATAAAAAAATAAGATATCAGCCATTCTCCAGGCACAAATTACAAGTGTGTTTGGAAAAGTTGAATGAGATAGCAATTACCATACATTCTCTCACTTGTGATGGTGCAGTTGTAAATATCCAGACATTAAAGCAATTGGACTGCAATTTATGTATGGAAAATCTTGATTCATGTAAATCATCATTTAAAAACATCCTGTGACTGGAACAGATGTTGCTGTATTTTTAGATCCATGTCATATGTTGAAACTGGTAAGAAACACACTATCAGATAAAAGGATAATAACTTCAGAAGTAGGTGATGTTAAATGGGAATATATAGTTAAATTAAATAGACTACAAGAGCAGGAACATTTGAAGATTAGAAACAAACTATCAGGAGCTCATGTTTATTACTGGAACAAGAAACAAAATGTAAAATTGGCTGTGCAAACACTAAGTTCTAGTGTTGCTGATGCTTTGGAATATTTATTGAAAATGAAACACCCTGATTTTCAAGGATGCGAAGCAACCATTAAATTTATTAGAATATTGGATCAGTTGTTTGATATTTTAAATACC